>VMDR010001936.1:0-105966 GCA_007922815.1 Macrotus californicus
ACCACACCACACAAACACCTACAACACACACCATCACACACAAGGCGCACACCACATACACACTCTTACTTCCTGAGCCCAGGAAAGGAGCACAGAATAGAGCTTGCTGGGGCTTGGAGACCAGACTGAGAACCTCGTCACTGCAGGGGAACAGGCGAGTCAACACTATTTCTCAGACCCAGCCAGGACACCATCTACTCATGACAGACCTCTGATTGTGCGCAGTAGGCAACATAAATATGCATTGACAGAGTGATTGACAATTTCCCTTCTAAGGATTCAACATGACCATGAGGAGGCCTACTCCCCTCCACTGGAAACAAGGGTTCACAGGTGCCCTAACCTAAAGGAAGCAAAAAGGCCCTAAGCCCTCATGACCAATATGAGGAGTTGGCATTTTCCGCTTCCATCCACACATGTGAAGACCCCATACATGGCCCAAAAGCATGCTTGCAGTATTCGTAAGGCTGAAAATGCAAATCCCCCCTCCCTAGCCCAACCTTTCTCCCCGCCCAGATTCCCTGCCCCACCCAAACATCTCCCCATCGTAAACCATGCACAAGTTCAAGATCCCTGGAGCCATAAGTAAGTGGGGTAAGGAAGGAAAGGGAACCTAACTGGTCTGTCTGTGGGGTGGAGGAAAAGAGCTTGCCCTAGTTCCTAAAATAAATCCAGGAAACCCAGTGCCCGGGGGAGATGGAGCACATTTCTCCAAGGCCCAGAGAACCATTCATGTCCCCATCTAGTGGAACGGGAAAGGCAGGGAGCCAAGGGACCAGGGACAGGAGTTTGTACCGCTTGAATTCCCCAATCTAGTGCTCCCGATCAATGGCACAAAGCTGACAACTATGTCATCAGCTCTCTCCAGAAACCCTGAAGACCACTGCAGACCACCCCAGAAGGGTCAATCCATGTGGTTCCAACTGCTGGTTACTGTTCTACCAAAGTGTTAAGAAATCAGGATACTCCAACTCATCCTTCTCTAAGGCATGGCCAGCCATTAATGATATTTGCACTAATTCTTAATTTTTCCTTATCCTACCCAGAAATCCTTGGGGTATGGGAGTGTCTTTGATCAGACTCATCTACTAGGAATTATTCTATCAGCTTAAAATAAGGTCATGAAAACACTTCTACCCTCTCAACAACCCAATACACAAAACATCTGGTGGGGATTTTGTTTTTCACTCATGAAAAACTTATTTGAAAGTATAGACAGGGAGGCCCAGAACTAAAACACCAGGCCAGTGTGGGCTCACTACCAGTCGGGGGGTGGGTGGTTCTAGACACCCCTAAGCAAGCAGCAAGTTGTTAGGAGTGCTTAAGTCCAATCTGGGCTTTGATTCTTGGTGTATTGACTTCTTCTGAAGAAGAGATTTTTGAATTCTGCCTCTTGATCAAAAAGGAGGCAGAGTTGGAGAGATCAGAGAGGACACAGGCATGGCTGGGCTGATCTCAGGGTTAGCCTTTTTCCCCACCGAGGTCAACCAGACTGGTGGCCTTAACCTATCAAAGAAAGAGAAACTGGGAAAAAACTTCTAGCTATAAAGCCGCTGTGGAGCTTCCCGGTATGAAGGCAGTCTCTACTCAGGAAGAAAGGATAATAAATGCAAAAGCCAAGCCCCAATCCCTCTCTTCATCACCAGCAACAGGTTCCCGGGACCAGTTTTAGACCAGGGAAGAGGAGGAAAAGGCCACCTGCCACTTCTGCTTATGAGGACACAGACACACGACGTGCACAGAATGATTCTTCCTTCTCCCCGGCCAGAGCTCATCGTGCTAGCCTGGGGCTCTCAAGACAAGCATCCTATTGGGGGGCCTGAGGAGCCCCCAATAACAAAGAGATAAAGTTGAAAGACATCAAAAAATATGTCCCTGTTTGCTTTGGGCACTTAGTGTTATAGGCTAATTCTAGAAGAAGCAAGGAGATCTAGCTAAGAAGCAAAACCTTTTCCAAGATCCAGTCTGGGCATATGTGCCAAGACCCCAACTCCAGAGTCTTTTTGCCATAACCGTATCTCCCTCCCACGGCTGCCCCCAAATGATCTTCACTGCCACCCCCTCTCAGCCTGCCCCCACCCCAGAGAAATCACTCCTCTTCCTTTTCTTGGGATGACCTCCAACCTGCACCCTGCACCCTAAGGGGTAGCTAAGTTACCACATACCCCAAAGGCAGGAGTAAGCCTGGATGTCTCACTGTCTTACCCTCGGACCCCCACTTTCTACTCCATGACTCACGAAAATCTCTATCCCCCCTCCAGCCTTACAGACACATGGCAAAAGAACTTGACCTCCTCTCTCTGTTCTAACTCCCATTCCTGAAATACCCACTCCATCAATTACCTTATTCACTCTTGATCTGGACATTAGCATACCCCCTGGGCTGTCTCCCCAAAGCAAGAAGCACAGCCCCAAGGGTCCCCGACTGCTGAGTCTGCCTCCCTTTATTCTGGAGACAGAGGAAGGCAAAGCTGGGCAAGAAGGCCCAGTGAGAACGTGCCCTCTTCCAGGGGGTGCTGCTCATCATGCCTTCAACTCTTTCCTACTGCTCCCCAGCAATCCCTGTGGTGCCCCCAAAGGTCTTTTACATGCAAGCAAAGCAAGCCCAAGATTAACCATGAGCTCTTTTCTTATGCTTCTCTGCCTAATAATAAAATGTACTTTATGTACAATTCTTCCCAACCCACCCCAAGACCCCAAAAGGCTTTTCCTAACAACATTGGAAGAAACAGCCCCAGTCCTCCATACCTCAGCCCCGGATTCTAGTCCTGGGGAGTGGCAAAGTCGCCCTGATACTCTGTGAAGTCTGTTTCTTCTGCTGTTTTGGAAAAAAAAAAGCCTAGTCAGAAAATTTCCCATCTTAACTCTACCCAGTTTCCTCTGCATGAAAAGGGCACAGGAAAACAACTGAAATCAGTTCAATCCCAAATCAAAAATAAAGACAGCTAGCATTTGAAAATATTAAAATATTAATAATTTCTCACCTCAATCCAACCCTGCTTGAGACTTCCCCCTCACCCCAGGAGCATGATCGAGGACACAGGCCCCTCTTTCAAAGGGGCACACAGACCCTGCCAGCCCTGTGGGGTGAAGCGGCCTTCCTGCTGAGAAAGTAGAATCTCAGAAGGCCCCTCACAGCCCCCATCTCTCAAGGAAACCTGCTCGGGAGTCAGACTACAGCCATGGTGGCGGTTCACCAGCACAGCCTGGGTGCAAACGTCCACCCACACACACAACCCCATGCCTGCCAGGAAACCCACTCAGTGTTGTCAAGACACGGGACTCCCTTTCTCCAAATTGCTCATTTTCTTTCCCAAGGCAGTTGCAGCCTCAGATCACCCTAAGTGTTCAAGCTCCTTCTAGAAGCATTGACCTTTTTCCTGGTCTAGGAAATCACCTACAGCCAAAACAGCCAAAGTTTCCAGTTAAGATGCTTAATGGAGCAGCAGACAAAAGACAGAGACACAGCAATAGATTTTCATCTGAGTTACTTCTACAGCAAGGCTACCAGACCATAAAAGGGGAAGTTTGGAAGACACCTGATCTCCCACACAGTGGAGCAGGAAAGTCCTAGGAAGCTTAATAGTGCTTGTTGCAATGGTTCAGCGGCAGAGTACAAAGGACATTTGGTCCCTAGAAATGGCTACACCCCCATCATGCTCACATTCACAGCCACACCCTCACACCTGTACACACCCAGCACTGAAGCGTGTGCCGGTGACATCTCGACCTTCCATCACATGGACAGAGGGAGCTGTATTCTGTCAGTTTCCAACATAGTCCCTAAAGGAAGAACTGAAATAGCTCCCAGGGGTGTAGGAAGGCTGCTGGCCTTCAAGACACTGTCACAAGAAGGAAGCCCTCTTGGGAGGAGAAATGAGTCCGAGGCCATTCAGAGAGGTTGGCCAGTGTCCTTCCCCAGCCTTGGGCAAGCCCAGCACAGCTGCCACCCAGTAGCCAGTAAAAAGCACTGCTCCAACCATTTGGTCTGATATGCTCGAGGTAAGGGACGTGGCCACAGGAAGAAAAGAAGGAAGGAGCCAGCGCCTTTGTTAGCATTGGTGACAGTTCACTGCTGGTCCCCCAGGAAAGCACGGCTGTACCCAGGGTTTGGTTCTGGGCCCGTGTGACATCCTAACGAAGCAAAGCCTTTCACCTCATCTTCTCCTTTCATAACCTGAAGGGCCTAGAATTCTAAACACAGGGCTTAGAAAGTTTGACCTCATTCATCCTGAAGATCCACATCCTTGACGTTCCACATTCACATTCCAGCTAGGATCTGGCCTGGGGTGAGAAATGGCACGTCGTGAGAGTACAGACAGAGGCCACCAACCAACCCAGAAAGGCCCCACGTGCCCTAGGAGAGGTATTCAGTGAGTCACGGATCAGGGTCCAGTGGCAGAGGTCGTGCTGCCTCGGGAAAAAAGATAGTCACCCCACCTCGGCTCTTCCGTTTCGCCAGAGCTCTTGCCGGGCGGTAAAGTAGATTTGGATGCACAAAGAAGTGCATTAGCCGGAAGGTCCTGGTTCCCCTCTGAGGGCATAGGCCTAGCCCCAGAGAGAGGAGGCGGTTGGCAAGATGAGGGCCAGAAACTGCCCCTTTCCCTCGCTTTCGCCACAACCCTGTCACATTCAGAAATGAGCTGTGGCCTTGTAACCTATGTGGCAGAACCCCATCGGTGGAACTGGCCCCCACGCACGAGGCGAGAGGAAGGAAGCACCGGGTTCTGTGCGGCAGAGAAGAGCTCTTCCCCAAGATGGAGCTCCCAGCGAGGGGCAGCTTCCACCTGCCCTGGGTCACTGAGCAGAGCCACTGGCAACGGGGCCATGAGACTCACAGATGCCCTCAGTGCTGCCACTTGGCCAATACCTCAGTAGGTGACTGAGGAGAGGTAGATGTCCCCAAATCCACCAAGACAGCAGCACCAAGAAGGAAATACTTCAAGGAACCTGATAGCCCCCTCGATTTCCCGGCAGTGAGAAGAGCAGGCTCCTGCCAAGAAGGGAAGAGAAACCAGGTGCGCCCCATCCACCCTCAGGGCCTCTGCCTGCACTAGGGCAGCACCATTATCTTATTGGAAGAGAGAGAGAGATACATCGTCAGTCACTTTAAGATGACCTCACAGAAGCTTCTGGGTGCTAACAGTTGGAACTAGGACAAGACCTTGGCAGAGGAAGGCTCAGAGCCCACGCCACTACCTACCACCCCTTCCACCTTTATTCCCATGCCTCAGCCAGTCCCGCTGAAATAGAACTAGGGGAAGTGAGGGGGTCCACAGCACCCCCAGAACCCAGACATCTGAGGCATCTTAGTTTTGTCTGACCCCATTCCGTTAAAGGCAGGGTCCACAGGGTGGAGGAGGCCCATGGCAGGGAAGAGTCTGCAGGCAACACGTGGAGATCATGGAAAGGAGGTGCCAGCAGGCTCCCCACAAGTGGCAATTAATCAATCTAGGAAATTAGCTCCCACAAAAGGAAAGGAAGAACCCAGTCAGCAGCCTCAGATCAACGCTCCAGAGGGTGCCGAGCCAGAGGCGGGATATAAATAGAGCAGCAGCAGCTTGGCTCTTGGTGCAGGTGGCTCTGGAATGGAGGGCCCTGTGGCCTCAAGGCTCTGGCACTGGCTGGACCAGAGGGACTGATGGGTGAGCTGAGTTTGCGCCTCAGGGCCTGCTTCCCGGCCCTGCTGCTAAGCAGCCTCTACTTCTGAGCCAAAATGTGGAGGATGATGCCAGCATGGCCCTTCGCCCACCACCCTTTCTTCACCCAGGAACCAAGAAATAGAGACTTGTGTCTAGTTCTGTGGTAACGCATTGCCGAACCCCCAAAGCAAGCAGCTGGAAAGAATGACAAGCCCCCATTTTTGCTCTGGATGGGAGAAGGTAGTGAGTCAAAAGGTGAATTCAGCTGAGAAGGCATGAATCCTGTTTCAGGAAGAATAATCCCTGAGACAGACATCTGGGCACCGGGCCAGCTCTCTGCCAGCCCTACTCACGAAGCCCACAGGACGGCTGTCCTCTTCCTCCTCACTGACCACAGAAATAAACAGCACTTTGCTCCAATGTACATATATATACACATAGAGACACCCACAAACTACATACCTATGCATCTGTACCTACATCTATATATATGTAGCATTTGGAAAGTGGGATGGAAGTCCAGCCCTCTCCCAGCACTTAAAAAAACTGAAGCAGAAGCAGAGCAGTAAAGCCACCGCTTTCCTCTTCACTGCCAAAGACCTTTGACCAGGTGAGAAAATCAGTCTTGTGAAGAGGGGAGCGGTGGGGAGGAGGCAGACATCTCCCTGTGCCCAGTTCACCTCCTGATCGCCACCCACAGCCGAAAGGTCTCCCCAGGCCCACGTCCTAAACAGGAAGCCAGGCGGCCAGGCTTGGAGGAGACTGCGGTGCTGCCTGAGATGTAAACGGGCAGAACAAAGGTCTGAGCAGCCCAGAACAACCGGCCAGGTCAGGCCTCTGCGGGGGGGCAGCTCAGGCCCCAGCGCCTGTCCCCACGCGTCCCTCCCTGGCCCGCAGCCCAGCATTCTCGCTCAGGGGGCACTTAGAGTTGCGTCATCACAGCAGAGTGGCATGGCCGGGGTCGTCGTGATCCATGCTGTTGAGGATCGCCGTCTGGTCTTCTGGAAGATGGCGATGGCACAAGTCTGAGAGGCGGGCAAAGGGGTCCGGCCGAGAATGTCTCTTCTTCTTTCGGAGGCAGACAGCTTCATCGGGCCACAGAACCTGAGAGTTTGGAAGCTGCTGAGCCTGGGAGGCAGGACCGTCTAGGGAGGTGGAACACGCGCACGGAAGAGATGAAAAGAAAAGAAAGTGGGTGACAAGGAAGACCGCGGCCTCACTCTCACCTGCTCACCAGCCAGGGCACAGGTTCTGGGTTTCTGGTCTTACACAAAGGGGCCACCTGCGTGTGTGGGAGACCAGAGCGAAGTGCAGCAGAAAAGCCGCCTTCCTCACCATCAAGGCCGCTGACACCCCACGTCTGCTCCCCTCGTTCTCACGAGAGTCGGAAAGGTGGGGTGGGTCTGGTCAATCAATATGTATATTTTATCTTTTATTTAATATTAAATGTATTTATTTAACACTTTATATAATTTTTTTTTCATTAAAGAAATATTAAAATGCCTTTTTTAGTGCATCCTGACCACTCGGAGCTGGGCTTGGGACTGAACACATTTTTCCCACCCTCCACCCTCCCCTTCAAGCAACAATGGGTTTTACACAGAATGTCAGTCACATGCAACAGCCAGGCCTGGCCCTTCCTGGCCATCCAGGGGCATTCCTCTGCCCCACAGCCCTTCTGGGTATAGAGGCAAAGGCCTTGCTTTCTAGAAGATTCTACTTTAATGCAGGGGTGAGGAGGATGACACAAACTGTACAGACGTCAAAACTACAGAAATAAAATCTCAGGCATTGCAAGTGCTACAAAAAAAGATAAAATAGGATCACGAGATAGCCTGTGACTGAGACCACTGCTACTCTCTGAAAAAGAAACATTGAGTCTTGAATCATGAGGCTTCGAAGGTCTGAGAGCAGAGCACTCCTAACAGAAGGCATATCAAGTATGAAAGCTGGGAGCTCAGAGCAAGAGTGGCATGTCCCAGAGACAGAAGGAAGGCCACTGCAGAGCAAGCGGAGTGAGCAGGGAAACTGAGTCAGGACAGATAGACAGGGCATTCTAAGAAGTTCAAAATCTGTTCTGGTTTTGGTGGGAAGCTTCTGGAAGGCTTTAATGAGAAGTGTGCATGTATGTGTGCATGTGTATGCACACGCCCATGACCAAAGGAGAGGGTATGTTCCTACACTTCCTAAAGATCATTTGGTTGCTGTGTGTACAACAAGCTGTAGAAGGAGCCAGGATGGAGACAGGAGGGCCCATTAGGGGCTCTGGCAATAGTCAAGGCGAGAGATGAGCGTGAGTCAGAATTTACTTCTCGTGGGTGAGACAGAAAAAAGTGGGTTGGATTCAGGATGTTTTCGAAGCTGAGCCAACAGGCCTGACCAAATGGGTCGGGTGGAAGACTCCAGAGCAAGAGGAGAGTCAAGGTGAAGTGGCCTAAGCAACTGGGTTGGTAGCGGTGCTATTTATGAAACTGAGGACGAACCGAAAAGTAGATCTGGGGAGGATAATGAAAAACTGCACTCTGGGCATCATAAAGGCATACAAAACATCCAAGTGCA
This sequence comes from Macrotus californicus, assembly GCA_007922815.1. Classification (NCBI taxonomy): domain Eukaryota; kingdom Metazoa; phylum Chordata; class Mammalia; order Chiroptera; family Phyllostomidae; genus Macrotus; species Macrotus californicus. The sequence continues at coordinate 8,202 of VMDR010001936.1, forward strand.
TGTAAATATGAGACTGGAGCTCACAGAAGAGGTCTGGGCTAAAGCCGTGGGGGAGCTGTTAGCACACCAGGGCACAGGACCGCTGTAAGAGAGCAAGAGAGAACATGGGTACCTGATGTGCCTTTTTTGAAAAAGAAAAAAAGAAAAGAAAAGATGACAGATAGATACACAGACAGACAGACAAGAAAGGTCTTCGGCTGGCATGAGCTTACATAAGTTGAAAATTCAGCTTTTGTCTCCAATTTCCCACCCAAACGCCAACATTTTCATTTTCTTTTTCTCTGCCTCAATATTCCCATCTATAAACTAACAGGATCCTAGCACCACCCAAAGGCTAAGTGAGAAATGAGTGCTCACCTTCTCCCCAGGATTCAAGGGACCCCTGTATATTACTTTTCCATAACCCAGTCTCTAAGGAAAGTCACTGTACAATAGTTATTAAAGAACTGCAAAAACAAAACACTGTTCAGCAGTCTTCTCTGACAGCCTGTCACACTCTTTAAAGCCCTGGTAGAACGAGAATATGGAGAAAATACTAAGGGATGTTCTACGTCTGAAAGGGGCCAAGCTGTTGTTACACCACCTTAGGAGCTGTCTGTTACTGATAGATAAACATTAGACGTAATGCGATAGAGTGTCCGTTTTACAAAATGAGATTTCACTCTGAGAAAAATCTAGTCTACCTGCAGAAGCTAGGTCCATGCCACAAAGTCCGCTGAGCACTGAGTAAGACCCTATAATTCCCATGTCCAAGTAGAAGGCTTGAAATGATACGGAAGAAATATATGGGGAAATCAGAGCATTTCCGAGGCATATTGCAAAGTGGAAAAAACTAAGATACTATTTATGTTGTTTAAAAACACACTAAAACAATACAATGTCTTTTCTAAAGGTGGATAAACAGAAAGGTTCTGGAAACCACTAAGAGGAATGGTTCCCAGGTGGGAAGAAACAGAATTGGAAAGACAATCAGAGGTTTTAACCCTATCTTTCTTATTTTTTACATGAAAATTATATGTGTGCATTAATTGAAAATTAGTGTTAAAGAGAAACAAAGAACGAGATAACTGATAGATTAAATTCTAACAAAAAGCCAAGACTTGGACCCTGAACCACACAATCCCATAATAATGGCGGGCAAGGAGGAAAGAGAGGAACAAGACGCTTCCCGCCATTTACCGGATCGTTTCTTTGACTTCGAAGAGCCCTTGGATGACTTTTTGGGCTTCTTTATCCGTTGGTATTTCAGAGCCTCCAGCCTCTCAGGTGCAGCAGCATTCCCGGGTGCAGGTGGATGTGTTCTGGAAAGGGACAATTAGAAAGGCACAGGTCAACTCCCAGAACAGGGAGCTTTGGAAGCAGAGCGGGCAGAAACCCAAAGAGCTGGCCCATAGAAGGACAGAGTACAGTTCCGTGGAGTCCCAGGTGTCCACAAGGGTTCTTTGACAGCTGTCTTTCTACTGCTCCTGGAAGGGAGAAAACCCAGTAGAATGCTCTAGCTGCAGGAGGCCTACCTCAGATGGAAACGAATCTTTGAGCGCCAGAAGACCTAAGAAAGGGAGAGAGAGACTTTAATAGTAAGTCCCATCATGCAGAACACAAGCAGAAAGGAGGAAGGTCAGAGAAGGAAGTGCCTTCAACGTCCAAAGTTCTCAGAAATCATCACAATCAGGACCTTTAAATGAAAAGGGCAGATTAAAGCAGGACATAAGCAACCCCAACCTCAATCCACTGCCCTCCTCCAGCAAAGAGAAGGTCAGGGCCAGACAAGGAACCCGGCTTCACAGGGCTCCTTCCTCTCCATCTACAAGGGCCAGGCAGAACCCAGCAACTAAGAGCAACAAAGACTTGTCATCTACCGACACTGCAGCAGTTCCGGCTCCCTGACCCTCTGCAGATGGGGCTCAGGTGCTTCCAGTCATGTAAGAGAACAGAAGAGGGTAGAAGTAGATTACAGTGATTAGAGTATCCAAATCTGGCAGCCTTGCAAAGCCCATGACACCTGTAGCAAGTATCCAATGAATCCCTCTATTGTAATATTCGACGGAGGAGCCAAGGTTGTTGGGAGAGGAGACTGTGTATACAGGTCTCTCTTTCTCCCCCAGCCAAGTGGAGAGTGCCATTTGCCTGATGGATCAAATGTATGGTTAGAGCAAAGTCAACAATTTACGTGAAGCCTGTGCAGCCCAGGTGACAAAGGGGACCAAAGAGAGCTGAGAGGAAGGACTGCCTATGACAATCTGCGCTTGGTAGAGAGAATTTTCAGGAGTCATAAAAGAAGAAAATCTACATCTGTTATCAATGGCATTCCTTCCCCAAGGAGACCAAGCTTGAAGCCTGAGAAATAAAAGGGGGAAGAGAGAGACAGGTCACTCTTACTTTCCCACCAGTGCATTCACAATCAGGGAGGCCAATACATTCTAGGGCCATGGTGAATCCCGCTCTGCCTTGATCCCTGGAGCTGCCACTTCCATTCCATCACAATTAGTCTGGGGTAAATCCTGATTAAAGGGAGTAAGACAGATACCCTGTGAAGGGAAAAGAAGTCCCTGGTGGTGAGCAAGCCATTCAAAGTATTTTTAAAAGTGATAGAGAGATGGGAAGATCGCAGCTGCATCACCCCATCATTGGATATCTTTGTGGGAATGGGGAAGAAAAAACTTACAGACCAACTGTAGATAAGCCTCTGGTCTCTGGGGTTTCCTGCATTAATGGGCCATGAAGCAACCTTCATCTTCTTTGATGGATGCCATCAATATAGCCCTTCAGTAAGAAACTCCTTCCAAGTTCAGGTCAGAGACAACTTCTTGATTGTCCACAACCCTGATAGCACAGAGCTAGGAAGCCCCAAGCCACATGTGCACAAAGGCACACACAGTCCAACTCACCATTAGAAGCCAGGTCTTCCACCCCCAAACACCCAAGCTGCCAGTTCCTCATTCCTTCCTCTTTCACAAACTCCGTATTCTACCTACAGTGATCCCACACAGCAGCAGCAGCTGGAAGGGAATTTGAAAGGCAGGCAAAGGATGGAGACGGCTAGGGCATGAGGGGCATGACTTTCCAATGCTGGCGGAATGTCCTCACCCCCTTCTCATCCTTGACTAAGGCTTCTTCACGCTGCCGAAAAAGAAAATCACAGATATAAATCTGCTGCTGAGTGCATCTGTCTCCAGGTCCCAGCCAGCTTCCTCAAGACTGTGCAAGACAAATGACATACAGTCTGAGGAGGTATATATGACAAGCGAGTGGACCCCAGAAACAGTGCTTAAACACACCATCTACTAGGGCATGAGAGAAACTGGTACAGGGTGACCGTCAAAATTCTGTGGCTTCTCCAAGCCAGGTGAAACTTCCAGGGACATTTTTATTATTATAACCAGCAAACTGTTGCTGTTATCATTTTTATCATATAGCATCTGTTTTACCACTTACCATGCCAGGCATTGATCTACGTTCTCTACAATGATTTTCTTCAATCCTTACACAGCCCCAGGAGGTGAATAGAACACTGAGCCCATTTGTCGGATGGAGAAACTGAAATTAGTGGCTTGTCTGATTATACAGTTATTATGTGATAGAGCCGAGACTTTCAAAACTAGGCTAACCTCTTTTTCCAATTTCTTCCTAATGAAGCAGGTGTAAAAGTTACATCACAGAAAAAAACTGCTTCCACATGTTATTTGAGAACTGAATCTGCTGACTGTACTAGCCGCGACAGCCACTGACGCTCTCCACTGTGGTGACAGAGCCAGGGTGAGACGCACCGGGAAGGGGAACGACTGGCTGCTGTAGGCAGCAGCTCTCCAGCGATGATGATCCCTGGAGCGGGGTCAGCCTGTCCACTCTCACGAAATAGCCGAGCTCCAGCCCTTCCAGGACACCTGCTGTTCACCTATTCTCACTTTTAGCTCAGTTCTCAAACACAGAAACACAGCAGAAGAAGGCTCCTGAAGGTACCAAGACACTCTCCCAAAGCAGAAAAGAAAACCACAAGCCAAGTGTCTGGAAAGACAGGAGGGAGGGAGGGAGGGAGGGAGGGAGGGAGGAGGGCAAAATGGGTCTTTATTTTTAGCAAGTTATACAGAAAAGACACATGAAATGTGGTCCAGCAGACTTCACCTGCAGCATGGTAGGCCCTTTGGAATCAAATTGCCTCCATTTTCTCAGAAGGGTGACCAAGACCCCTGTCAATGTCAAGCTCACTGGGAGGACTTCCAGGTAATAAAGCTTTAGGTGCTGGTACCTCCCTGGAAGCTTGGGTTAAGCAACTCCATCCGTCCCTGCAATGAAGCTGGCAAGTACCCTGTCAGAACAGAATCCAGCCCTGGGCTCTCCAGGAGGTTGGGATCCCAGTTTTCCTTCCAATCAGCCTCAATTCTTCCAAAACCTACTGCAGACTCTGGGGTGCTCCTTCTCCCAGGAAGAGCATTGTGAAAGGTGCCTCCGAACCTGGGCACTTTTCTGGCTCTTCCCTGTTGCCTTCCGCTTAGACTGTGGAGCTCTGCTCCAGTGGTGTTTCCTTGCAATTCAGAACTACCAAAAATTGCTGGGGGGGTTACTTTCACACTCTTTCTCTCCCTCTCTCTCTTCATAAAATCCACACAAAACCCAAATCATGACCGTTCAGCTGAACTTCTCTTAGCGCTTAGCTCTGCGCTGACCCAGAGTGGTGGAGGAAAGACAACCTGCTTCAAAATGTAGGCAAACCACAGGGCAGGAAAGTCAAAATCCAAAACCCATTAAGGGTACTTCCTGTCCTTAATGCCAAAGAGCTGACCATGATGACATATTTGCAGCCCTGTCCCAGCCAACAGGCAGGAGCAATGATTTAAAGAGTGATTTCTCCCCCTCCTCAGCTGCCTGGAGCAGAGCCTACTTGTTGGATTGCACACTGTGGTTGGCAGGCCAAGGAAGTCACAGATGGACAAGGTGTAGCCAGGAAAGGGGAAATCTGTCCTCCACACACAAAAAGGAAGGCCAGGAGTCTGGATGGCAGCTGCTATTCCACTGTGACCACAGATGGTACCTTTCTGGTGGGATCAGGGCACAAACCAAATGCCTGGCCTCGGAAGTCAGGAGCAGCTTGTTCCAAGTGGGAGCTCCTTCCTATGGTTCACCTAGTAAAGGGGACTCTGTCCACGATCCCAGATTCACCTGCAGAATCTCCAAAGTCGGGATCGGCAGGAAAGGGGATGCGAGGGAGAGAGGAAAATGGGAGGCTACTGGTCTCAGACAGGGAGCTGAGAAAAGCGCCCAGCTCCCAGCCTCTCACAAAAGGACAGGCCCTCGCAGTACAACTCCCTGTCGTGAGAAGGGAGTTGGGAAGAGGAGAAGGGGTGGGGGAAAGGAGGAGGAGAGGCAGGACAACAACTACAGGTGTGGAGTAGGAACAGGAAGGAAACCGAAGGAAGTAGGAACAGAGCGAGAACGGACGCAGACAAGACGTGTCACATGTCCAAGCAAGACCGAGTGGAGACACATGCAAAGGCGCAGCATGAAGACAGCGTCTGAAGAGGGGCCTGCGCCTCCCAATGGCCCAGCAGCAACCGCCCCCCAGAAGGCCTCAGCAAGCAGGAGGGCGAGCGGGCGCCTGCTGCCCAGCACCAGCAGGTCTGACTCCGAGACCTTGGGAGGCCTCACTCTCCTAGGCTGGGGGTGCTGTCAGGCCTGCAGGGAACAACGCTCTCCCTCGGTGGCCCCTGGTTTCTGGGTTTGCCACAGCAGTGAGAGAACAACGGCTCAGCTCCCTCAGATCTGACGCGGTAGGGACAATAGGGAGAGAGGGGCCCGTGGCTGGGTTGGAGCAGCGAATGAGAATGGGGTCTGGGCACTTTCCAGGAGTGCCATGCATGAGAGCTCTCCTGGAGCTGCCACACTTCTGGGGGTGAGGGGGGCTCATAGCTGGGGGGTAGGGAGGGAGCACAGGAGAGATGGAGGGCAGTCCAGCCCTGTCATTCTGGAGCACCCACCAGCAAGCCACTGGAGGCCCCTAGCACAGGTCAGCTCACAGAGACTTCCTGACTTCTGCATGTCCCCCCAATGCTAACGGCCGGAGTGGGGCCCCCAGGCAGCCTCACACCACCCCAAGGCCTGGGGATGCCTTTCTTATTACTTCAAAAGACTTATTGTCCTGAGTTAGAATGACCAGCCCCCCTGGACGTCTCTAGGGGCACAGGGAGGCAGCTGCATCTCGCCTACTGCAGCCAGATAGGCAGCCAGAGGCCTCCCTTTCCCATCCAAGGGCTGCTGGCCCACATGTGCCCAGAAGCACCACAGTGACGTTCATGGCAAGAAGAAGGACCTTCCTAGTTACCATGAGAGCGGGCGGGCCTCGTATAACCCTAAAATCCTTTAGAAGAGAGCGGATACCCCGCTAAATGCCCAGTTTCTGACAGCCCCGCCGGGAGGCAGGTGGGAGAGGAGCCACCACGGTGGACAGGAGAGGAAGGAGCACAGCGCTACCACCCCAGGTGTGTCTGTCTCCTGCCACTCCATGTCCTTCCACCTGGGAACCTGTCCTCTCCTGTTCGGAGCTCCTCCAAAGACTCTCCCCACTGCTGTGACTCAGGGGTCGGGAGTGGCTCTACTACAGGGACCCTGAGAGCAACATGAACCTAAGAGGAGGCCCGCATCTCAATCTCCTAACAGCCAAGGACAGGCTGCAGGATCAAGGAGCAAGGAAAGTGGTGACATTTCCCTGCCCTTGCCCTCAGAGGGCCACAGGGGACCTGGTCCTAAGGAAGACTGAGTGGGCTACTCCTCAACCCTGCACTGCTTGACAAGCCCAACTATTAGCAAGGTCCCAAGAAGACAGTGAGGGGCCAGCTACCCCAGGAAGGTCTGAGTGTTTGGGGGGCTGGGGAGGAAGGGGCTGCTATGCCTGAGGTTGCTGGGAAAACAGTGCAGAGAGGAATGAGGTGTTCCTGGGTACCAGTGTGGCCCCAGACAGATTTTCAGGGGTACAGAGATGCAAAGCAGATCTTAGGCATTCTGGGTCCCTCAGGGTGCATGCAAGGTCCCAAGGGACTTCTGTGGAAGCTCTGGGTGTGTTGGCAGCAGAATGGCGTGGTGTTTGAGTAAGGAAAACTGCAGGGAGGCTGTGGGAGAGAGCTTAACATGTGGGGTGTGGCGAGAAGCTGCAGCTAGGCAGTGCCGAGCGTGGCCTGGGGTGGGGGGCGCTGTTGGAGCAGCATGATGTGGGGCACCCCGAAGCCTTGGGAATCGAGGAGCAGAGGCTGCCGCCCCAGAGGGGGTGAAGGGACATAGTCTTGAGTCCCCTGTAGAGGAAGCAATGGCCCTGCCAAAGCCCCGTCCGCCTGTCCACCCCACCGCCCCGCCCCGCCACGGAGCTCCCTTACCTATTGAGCTGAGGAGAGGCTTGTCTCGACAACACTGCCCAGATAGCTGAGATCAATCAGAAACAAAGCAGTTATCAACACAGGCCTGGGGGAACCACCCACGCACACCCAGAGGGAAGGAGGGGAGCACAGGGACCAGAGAACCAACAAGCGAGGCCAAAGAATGGGGTGAGGGGAAGGAGAGGAGAGAGACAGAGAACCAGACGCAACGATGGGACAAAGCAGATGACAGCGCGGCAAAGCAGACGACAGGGCTGCGCCCACAGCATCTCCTGCACAGACGCCGGCATGTCCGCCACGGCACCCCCGCCTGGCGCACTACCTAGAGCTGTCCTCCACCGCCAGAGGCCCACTCCCTTCACCCCCCCGCCAGGAGCAGGGTGGGAGTGGGAGGTGAGGCTTGCACTTCCAGGTACCAGACAGGGTGGGAGTGAATGGGGCAGGGGAAGGGTGCCGGGCTCCCTCCTCCTCAACCGCAGCCCATCCTGCCTACCACCAGGCCAGCCCCCTCTGGAACCCTCTGCTCCCCTGCACAGGCGGCCACATCAAGAAGTGAGACCAAAGGACGGAACCAGAAAGAAAGAGAGGGAAAGAGGAGAGGAGGGAGAGAGGGAAGGGGCGGGCGGGCCTGGGGGGCACTCCCAAGGCATTGCAGGCTCTTCCGAGCATGCTGGCCAGCCCGAAGGAAAAGGAGAAGAGGAGGAAGAAAACAGATACGAGGAGGAAGGAAGGGAGGAAGAGGAGCAAGAAGGAGGGCAGAAGAAAGACAAGAGAGAGAGAGGCACAGACAGGCGTCCAGGCTGACTGGTACCTGGAATACCAGCTGCTACTGTTTAGAGTGAGCTCTCTCGGGCAGGCTGATCGCAGGAGCTTGTCTGTCTGTCTGTCTGTCTGGAGCTTCCTGCGAGGCACACCAATTGGGGTGGGGTATGTGGCTCCAGGCACATGATTCATAGCCTGGGACTTGGCTCCCAGCCTCTAGGACGTGCCCCCGGAGAGGCTGTGTGGGGCCCCAGCGCTCACTAGGCTGTTAAGGGCAGGGTTTGGGAATAGGAGCGAGCCCCTGGCCTGACGGTCCAGAGAAGTCAGGCTTCGGGGCCCTGCTAAGCAAGCAGGGGCGGGGGCTGGAGAAGAGCAGACCAGGTGCAAAGGTCTCTGGGCAACCATCCCCAAAGCCAGAACACAGGGACCTGGTGAGTTCTCCACTCCACGAGACACGAGGGTGACCACTCACTAGGATGTGCCACACCCCTCCCCTTGCCCATATCCCATATGTGCCCACACCCAGTCACCCTGGGGGCCTCCTGAGAGCTCTGGGCCAGATGAAGACCCCTCGTGCTCCTGGCAGGGTACCTGGGCAGGTAAGCCCCACCCCACGCCAATGACCACACCCTGCTGATGCCAAGACCAGAACCCCTCTCCTGAAGGGATGCTGCAGCACGTCCAGACAAGCCCTGTCATTCTGGTTGATGGAAGGGTGGAGGGCGGGGCAGGAAGACAACCAGGTGAAGGTGGGCGAGAGAAACCAGCTCACACTCACCCTGAAGAAGAAATCTGTGGTGGGGGGGGCTCTGGTCTGAGCAGCTCCTCCCCCACCCTTCGAGGGGAAGGTGTCTGTCCAAACACATCCAGGTTGTCCGCAGGGCCTGGAGGAGGGGAGGGGTAGCCCGTGGCCACAGTGCTGAAGCCCACAGAGGGCCGGTAGCTGGGGCTCCCACTGCGGCTGCTCTGGGACGGGGAGCCCGTGGACGGCGTGGACTTGCAAGAGAAGCTGACGGCGGCCGGTGGCTGCAGGGCGGTCTCCGACGTCTCAGCCTGCTGCAGGAGGCTGGGGCGAGGCCGGGCCCGGGCAGCAAGCTCAGGAGAGCCAGTGCGGGAGCTGAGGGGGCTTTGGGTCAGAGGTGAGAGCCGGGAGGGCTGTAGCACCACTTGATGTAAACTGGGCTCGGTGCGCCTGGCCTGCCGGGGGCTGGGCCGGGGCCGGGGCTGGGGCTCATACCACCGGGTGTCCAAGCCAAATGTGCTGGGGCCGCCGTGTCCCCCCGGCTCAGCTGGCTCGGGGTAAGGCAACACGGGTATGCCCATACCTTGGCTGGTATGTCTTAGCTGCCCTTGGCTCACCAGAGGTTGCAGAGGTCTGTCCTGCCACTTGGTGGCGGTGGGCACTGGTACAGGGCCCCTGCCTGGTGTCTTGCCTGCCCAGCCCTTTGGCGCCTCCAGAGACAGCATGCCTGGGTAGGCTGAGGGCACCTGCAGGGAGGTGGGGGGCAGTCCTCGGGGGAGGCAGGCCTTGGGCTGCAGACTTTCAGCTACATCACAGGGGTGCAGCTGGTGCGGGAACATCATGGCTGAGGTTTCCAGACCCCCAAAGGGGAATTCTGGCCGACCCCAGGGCTCAGGGGAGCGCCCGCCTGTGGGTGTCTGAGTCAAGGGCAGCGTGCTGTTGGAAGCATTCTCTCCGTTTTCCTCGGGGATGGTAGGGTGGCCAAAAGGCCCCTCAGTGTGCAGGGGCGGGGAGGACATGACAGAGCTCAGGGGGCTGCCCACTTCCGGCATGTAGAAGGGTGGCGGCTCCACTTCCCCGGGGCTGCTGCTGCTGAGGTACCCGTAATACTGGCCATGCTGGAAGGGCCGGGGGGCGGGGGGCCTGGCCTGGCCAGTGGCCTGGAGCCGGCCTTCCAGGCCGCTGGGGCCCTCCAGCCCACGGGGCTGGAACCGAGGGCTATATGCTGGTGGTGGCAGATAGGACTCCTGGCTGGATGACAGAGGGGTCAGCTGGGACTTCAGGGCAGCCACAGATGTGGGCACAAGCGGGTCCTCATTCTCCTCGTCGGACTGGCGGAACTCAGGGTACATGTCCGTCTCCTCCGCGAAGGGAAAGCCCTCGATGCGCCTGCCCTTCACCGGGGCCTCCACCTCAGAGGGACCCATCACGAAGCGGCCGTCGGGGCCTCTGCTGATGAGCTCGATGGGCGTGGTGGCCTCGGCCTCAGCTTCGGCCTTGGCCACACTGTACTTCTTGCTGCTGATGGCCCTCTTGGTCTTCTTGTACAGGGACAGTTCCTTCTCCCGGGTGGGACTCAGCATTCTCTTGGCTGCTGGCTGGCCCTGGTCATCAGAGGATTCTGACGGGGCCCGGAGTGTCCGGACGCTCTCTGGGCTCACCTTGCCAGAGGACAAGCTGTGGGAACAGGCGAGAGAGCAGCAGGGCTCATCACTTCTCTCTGTTCTCTTAACAGACACCAACCACAAACACCTGGGGGGACAGGGCTCAGGAAAAGGACCGCAGACGGGCAGCACAGTCTGGCACGAGCTCCTGGGCAAGCTCTCTGTTGTCTAGATGTGTGTCCTGAACACCCACATTTCTAGTTTTATTCTGCCCCACCCCTATCGTTTGCCATGCTCTGTCTGGTCACACCTGCAACTTCCCTCCCCGGGGGCTCACGAAAAGCAAGCTCATTTTAAGATGAACACAAAATTAAGAAGGCAAATCTGTTAGAATGACCAAAACGTCACAGAAATATATTTTGAAGCTAAAGAGAAACGGGCTATCTGCAAATTTGGATTGTCTACACCACGGCTCCTTCTGCGAGCAGTGTGGACCACTTAAAATTGCCGAGCAGATCAAACAACAGCACACAGCTCAGCAGGGCTGTGACGGGGATGAGCAGGCACACTCCCCACTGTGGGCACCCACACCCCATTCTCCAGGGCCCAGGGCACTTACGGAGACTCCAGGCTCTTCCTGCAGTGAGTGATGGAGAGTGGAGGGTCTAGAAGGAAAACATGGAAAGAGCCTGCTGAGGCCCAAGACAACAAAACATTCCAAGTGTCCACCGGGCCCAAAGCCGAGCCACAGTGGGACGCAGCTCCTTTCAGCATCTGGCACCTTCGGGTCCAGTTCAGCATCCTATCCCCACGCCCAGGCCCTGCCTTCACCCTAGTTCTGGTCCACCACACTCTCCCCACCATCCCTGTGTCCTTTCTCCCCCTTTCTCCAATCAAGTCCTAGATGTGGCCGGCTGATCTAGCCACAAGATCCCAGTTCCCCTCTTTTCAAAGGGCACTGTGCTAAAAATTGGCTGTCTCTCCTGATGAGTAGCTTTTGAAACTGGGCCAACTAGAGCAGGGGGTGGGGTCAACACCCACCTTTTTTGCGCTTGAGCTTACGCTTGCGCTGCTTGTTGACAAAGCAGGCAGCCAGAGTGCTGAACAGGATGGCCGCTGCCAAGAAGCAGATGGTGGCTACGATTCCAGCCAGCACAGGGCGCGCTAACCCATCGTCGGTCAGGTCCGGCTGTGGAAAGATGTCTGCAGGGAGGGGCAGGGAACATTCGTGAGTCCCTTCCTCTCCCCAAGAACCCCTCTGCTCTGACACCTGACCCCCGGCGTTTTTCCTGCCTCTGTAGTGCAGACAGTTTAAGGCTGGGCCCCATGCTCAACTCAGCCCTGAACACATTTGTATGGCAGAGGAGAAAAGAGGGGTGCCTACATTAGGCAAGTAGTCACCACACAGCGAGTCCAGAAGAAACAGCACCTAATCCTACCCCTGTGGGGATAACAATTTCAATTCACTACAATAATTTCAATAATGATCTAGCGCTTTTTGTCCAGTGCTTTCTGCAACGTGTTTTCATGCGAGTTACCAGGTATTCTCACACTGACCCCATGAGGTAGACAGAGCACACGTTATTGTCCTCATTCTCTAAGGGAAAAATCTGTGCTTGGCTGAGTGTGAGCAACTTGCTTGCACAGATTCTGCACAAAGCAGCCAAAACCACACTCAGTGCTACTGACTTCCGGTCCGGGGCTTTCTGCCTTCCACCATGCCATCTAACACACGGGAGCTCAGGCGGGGAGGCTCCCTGAGGGGGAAACACTACTGCCAGGAGAGAGGTTGTGACCACACAGTTCCATTCCATCCATTCCTAACTCCTTACACTGCAGGCGCCCCACGTCTACAGTGACAAGCAACCAAGGCACAGAACACTGGAGCCAGCTGGGGCATGGTTAATGGGTCCAATTTCCCCACATTGCAGGTAGGCTCTGAGGCTCGCCTTGTGCCCAGACCTGCAGTGCTGGACAGTGACAGAGCCAGGACTCTCTACTGTGCTACCCTGCATGGGATATTACATCAGCAAGTGCCATCTTTAGGATCATCAAGGGGGAAATCAGTATGTTCTGATACAGTTGGCCAGCATCCATTGCTATGTCGATAACAACATGGATAAAAAAATCCAAATCATGCTGACAGATTGAGTAGATAAAGAAATGCTACAGTCTTTGGAAATGAGCGCCTTAAATTCAGGGAATGCTGAGGCTGCTGTGTCCGTATTCACCCGCGAGGAATCTCCCAGCCATGCAGGGTTCCCTTCAGGAGCCAAACACATAGCCACTGAATGAAGAACCGTCCATGGAGATGAGCCCCACAAAACCCTCCTGGCCTTGGCTGCAAGCTCTGTTCCCTGTTCCTCCATCTCTCTGAGCCCCTCCCCTGGAGGGAAGACAAGAGAGACATCTACTGGGCTCTGCTGCCTAAGGAGGTGTCTTTGAGCATTAAAAAAAAAAATTAAATTTAAAAAAGCCCCCTGGTACACAGAGGTCCAACGCCACTCCCCCAAATGCTCCAGTGCCACTTCCATCCTCATGCCATCCCCCCAGTCTGCCCACCCCACGCTTGGCCAAGCTCCTCGCCAACTGGTCCCCAGAGAGTAGTGTCCATGGAAATGGTGCCTTCACTTTATCACTAAGCAAGCGCCTCTTCCCACACCAAGGGAACTGCTCCATGGGGAGACAGGGACCCTGCTGTGTTTTAGAAACCATCTCTGGAGAGAGATGTGTAGACATGGGACCAGGGGAAAGAAAAAGGAAGAGAAATAAAAAATGCTAGGGAGTTGGCTTTGAGCCAGAAAGAAATTTGGGGAGAGGAAGGAGCAAAGAGAAGCAGCACCAAATGGCAATTTTCCAAATAGAACCATCATAATTACAAAGCAGGCTTATAACAGGCACTCAGTGGGCACTTGCCGACTGTCGCCTAGGCTCTGACCGATTCATCACCCCATCCCACTACAGAGGATCATAGTGGAGGAAATAGATTTTACAGAAAAATAACTTCAAGTTCGTTCTGACCACGGTAACGAGAAGATTAGCTGACTCCCTCTCTGTGGTTATCTTGTAGAAACTTTCATTAACGCAGCTCTTGAGCTGGAGAAATCCCACCCATCATGGGAGCAGAAGCGTGGATCTGACAAGGTTAAGAAATGTTCCGACTCATGCAATTTCCACCGGAGCTCTCCACTGTTTCTAATTCAGGCTCTCTTCCCATATTAGCTATTTCCCGAAGGGACTCCCATGTGGCTCTGGGGCTGATGTCCCTGCAGTTGCAAAGGAAGCCCCACCCCCAAAGTACCTGTGCTGGAGACTCCGGCGATGTTGCTGGGCTCGCTGATCAGATCCTGCATGACGGCCAAAACCCGGAACTCGTACCAGGTGTCCTACAGCCCCAGGGACAACACCTGTCAGCCGAGGAACCTGAGACGGCCACTGACCGCTACAGACCCTGCAATGGCGGGTCACGGAACTCGGCACCCAAAGCCCTGGGTACCAGAAATGTTTAACAACCAGCTCTGAAGTTAAAAAAGCCCTGACTCGCAGCATCTGCCAATCACCACACTGTAGCTGCTCTGACGGTGGCTGATTTCGGGCGAGGTCACGGGAAGGAGGGCGGGGGCTCTCGGGAGCCCCCCTGAGCCAGTTACAGCACCAAAGGACTGCTCAGGGAAGGAAGGCAGAAATAATGAAATGAGCTGCTTCCTCTCTCCAACCAGACAGACATCAAAGTTTGGAGGGGATCCGCTGGAAAAAAATCAGATACTCTCCAGGGCTCTAAACCATTACAGGGCGAAGCCAGAAGACGCCCTCCTGGGAAATCCTCTGTCCGTTGCCGTTAGGCCCTGAGCACAGAGCCGAGGTTGGTGTCTGGTGGCACATCCTGGGCCCCTGCCCCACCCCACCCTAGCCTGTGTCAGCAACACAACTCCCCACTGCCCCGACCGGTCCTGGACCTTCACCACAGATCTGGGAGGACACATGGACAGGGCTGGGGTTTACTAGGGTGTGGCCACACCTCACACACCTGAGCTGGGTCATTTAATGCTTCCAGTGACTCTAGAAAGAGTCCTGTCACTTCGAGGACTGGGGAAGTAGAAGCAGGGGGCAGCTAAATTCTCACCTGTGACAGATCCTTGGCAAAGAATTCTCCATCAGTGCCTGGGATGGCATCATCTAACATCTCCCAGCGCTCTCCGACACGGAACTCCATGACGTAGCGGTCAATGGGGAAGCTGTGATTGGCAGGTGGGAGCCAGGACAGGAGCACGCCCTGCTGGGTCCGATTGGCTGTGAGGCACCGCGGTGGGGTAACCAGCACCAGGGGTTCTGGAGTTGTGATGGGGGATGCTGCAGCGGGCAGAGAAAGAGGGGAGACGGCACAAGAGCGCTGAGGCCGTGCGTCCTTGCACCCGTGCTGTTCTCTAGCTCAGCAGTGTCCTGGACACCATGGCCCCAGGCTATAGTCAAATGGCACACACCAGTGCCCCCGTCACTTCGGAGGCCAGGGTGCCACAGAAAAGAGCCCCCCAGACCCAAAGGAAGGGGGCGTGGCAAGTGGGCCCAGAGCTTCATGTTCCTGCTCTCAGAGTTCTTCCAAAAATCTCCTGGGAGTGGATCAAGTGCCCCCAAAAAATAAAGATAAAAAATGAGAACTAGCCCTGGCTGGTGTTGAGCACGGGCTGTGAACCCAAGGGTCGCCGGTTAAATTCCCAGTCAGGGCACAAGCCTGGGTTGTGGGCCGGGTCCCCAGTAGGGGGCGTGTGAGGGGCAACCACACATTGATGTTTCTCTCCTTCTCTTTCTCCTTTCCTTCCCCTCTCTGTAAACATACATTTTAAAAAATCTTTTTAAAAAACGGCAACTAAAGGGAAGAAGAATTAAATGTAATTATCTTTTTAATAAAATGGTATCTCTACAAAAATACTGCAAAACATATCTTCTACTCCCTTCCCAAAGAAGTAGGAATATCTTCCTGCACACTCTGTTAACGCTTCCAATTCCCTTCCTGGCCCAGACAGAAAGTCAAGGCCCAAAGAAGGGAGGTCCTGCTGTCCCCTTGGTGGCAGTGAAGCAGGCTGGAGTGGGGCCACCTATTCCCAGCTACACTCTCTGGCTCCAGGTGGGACAGAGTGAGCCACTGGGACCGGGAAGGAAGAGCAGGCTTGTCACCGACTGAGGCCGGGAGCCAGAGGATAGCACTGGCAGACACACAGGAAAAGCAGGATTCCCCAGCTCCCCTGTGAAATCACACGAAGATGCAAACACGTGGCCTGACCAGGACACAGTTCAAAGCCTCTTCTGTCCATCTAAGGATGCAACAGGAATCTGGCCAAAAGTGCTCTCACGTGGGACCAGACCAGCCTTGCAGAATGGCATAACAGACCCTTCTTGGGAGAGCAAGTGACAGGACAGCAGGGAGCACTCAGGCAGGTCCCTCGCATGCAGCAGGAGTACAGACGTTAGCCTCCAAAACCTGCCATCGCCATCGCCACCTCCCCGGTTCCCCGGGAAGTGCCCTCACCTAAAGTGTTCACAGTGACCACCTCGCTGAAGGCGCTGGTTCCCAGCTTGTTCTGCGCCAGGACGCTGAACTGATACGCCGTCTCAGGCTCCAGGGCGTCCACCAGCAGCCAGCTGGGTCCTGGAGGCACTGACAGAGACAGCCAGTCGTGGGGTCCAAACTGTGCCCGCTTCATCCTGGCCGAAGGAGGAGAGGAGACCGAAGACGAGGGGGTGGGGTGGGTCACACTGGAGACACAAGGGAGTGTGCAAGGGCCTCCAGGAGGCGGCCGTCGGTGGACCTGGCCTTCCGGGGCCCCAGGAACAGGGAATGGCCAAGGAGGGGTGCCCTACCCAACTCGGGGTGAGCCAGGTCACCGGCAACAGCTGCTGGCCCCTCTTCCAAAAGGGACACTCAGGTGTCAGTAATGCTCAAAACACTGGTCCAACTGTATCTGAGGATGACTGTGCCCTGGTCCCTACCCTGAGAGTGGCTCCGCTTTGGGACAATGACACTGGACACAAGGCAGGTGCCACAGTACGGAAGCGAAGATGAGCCATTTGGCAGTGACAGGACTGAAGAAGGAACCCAGGTGACCTCAGCCACCCCCCTCCCAGGGGCAGCCAAAAGTGGGGCCTGGAGTGGCCAAGGGGGCTCGCTCAGGCCAGCCAGGTTTGCATCAGATGAGGAGGTCCCAGGTGTATGACAAGGATGACCTGGGGTCTCCCCACAGTGGGAACCAGGATCCCTAAGGCCTCACAGGTTAGAAATCACAACGAAGGGGGAGCTCACATGGTTTGTGGAGGACACTGATGCTCTTTCTCCACAGCCCACCTAGTGCCATCTGCCATGAAGCCAGCAGTCTGCAGGTGCAGTGCCCAGCACCACCACTGGGAGGAGCCATTGTCCCGTGGACTGATATGCTAAGCAGAGCAGCCCTCTCTCAGTCCTGGACTTCGGTTTAGGGGATGCCCACCATTTCCCCTTTAGGTTAAAGGCTCAATACCATGTAAGCCCAGGAGTTGAAGCTGAGGCAGCAGAAAGCACAGCAAAAGAAAAAAGAAAAGCTAGATCCCAACATCTCAGTCAGTAAGTACACAGAGAGTTAGAGGCAATCAGAAAGAACGAGGGAAGGGTGGGTGAAAACGTCCCCCTTTTCACCCACCCTTCCCCACCCAGGCACCAAAGCAAGTGAGCAAAGTGTGAAAAGCAACACAGGTGAGCAGCAGCATGGAGCAAGCCACAAGCAGCAAGGGGAGCCCTATCTATGCCCAGACCTTCCGACAGGCACCCCCAAAGATGGCTCGGCCATGCCAAACGCAGCCCTGGCCAGGGAGCTGCCCAGCAGTGCTGTGATGTTGCACTGGTCACCCAGCAGGGTCAGGAGCGCCCACCTGGCCCCCACACGGCCTGCGCAGGACTAGAGTGGGAGGGTGCTCTGGCTGCAACCCCCCACGCTCACCAGCCAGACCCAGTCTGCCTCTCCAGAAGCCAACATGCCTAGGACAGTCAAAGTCTGGGAAACATGCACCACTTCACCAGCCACTTCACCACAGAGGGAAAGAGAGCAGGCTCCCTCGGGGCTTCCCTCACTATCGGGAAGTGCACGGAGGGCTGTCCCTGAATCTGCAGGCAATGTCCTCTGGAGTATGAGGCTTCCTCCCCCAGGCCCTGGTGGAGCCTGGCAGGGAACACCCACCCGGACAAGCCCAGTCCCCTCCTTCTCCAGGAAGAAGTATGGGGGCTCCTCCTCCCCACCCAGGGATGACCCCATGACCTGGGTAGCCGGTCCCTGGCTCAGGACAGCAGTGTGGGGACAGGGAAACCCGAAGGCGATGAGAAGCGTGTCAGCTGTGGCTTCTCCCTCCCTCTTTTCTGTACCTCAGCTCCTCAGCCTGACTCGTGCAGCTTTGAGATCTCTATCTACCCCAGGTTTGGGAAAGACGTCACATCACTGCATCTGGCTAACTTAATAACAGAGATATAAACACAACAGGGACAGTCCTGGAGAGAAAGTGTGGGTGCTGAAGCCCAGGCCAGGAAGGTGAGCGGCCCTTCACACTGGTCTTTGGAACCACTGGGGATGGGCAGAATGAAAATCAGCTTTTACATTTCTGGCTGGGCTGCTTCACATGCCCTTGAAGATGAGGAGTCTCTTCCAGACTCCAGAGGACAGGGAGAATGAACCAAGGATGCAGAGGAGGCAGGGAGAAAGCAGCAGAGGGCCACAGACAACTCCAGCCACAGCCCAAATCGGCTCCCCACACCTTCTGGTCCGGGAATGCAGGAGCGCCCAGAGTTCCACAGACACACCCGTCCCGCACAGGACTGTGGTCGCTGTGTCAACACACCTCGTTGTCTGGCGGTCTGATGAAGGACCCTAGCCTTCTCATGACCTCCACCCACCCCAGTGAGGGACTGGAATGGGGATGGGGAGGGAGAAGCAGAGAGCAAAGCATGCGGGGCTGACTCACAGAGGTCCGTACCAAACTGAGAATGTCTGCTCGAATCCTCCATCATAGCCTGGCTCCCAGGACACGTTGGCAGTTGTCATGGAGACCTGGACCCGGACACTGCCTGGGGCATGGGGGCTGGTGCCTGGAGACCAAGCAGAGAACTGAGCCCACTGCAGTCTCTCAATAGCACAGAACCAAGCCCACGGAGCCGGGCACCCGTAGCCTTGCTGCATCAACAGCCAAAGGCATTATGCCATGTGGAGTGACTGAGGATGGGGAGTGCTCTGAGGAGCTGGCACCCTGGCCTCCTGGGCAGGACAGGAGGACACCCAGCCCACCATGCAGTCTAGTCCATCCAGCAAGAGAGGGCACAAGCCCTAGGAACATGGGCCAAAGGGAAACGGGACCCCTCAGTCACTCTGGGACAAAGTCCTGTGCTCACTGCCAAGCACAGAAACACTCTCCCTAAAGGTCACAAAGCCAGAAAGCCCCGATCTTACAAAGTCCCAGCCTCCAGACACGGCCACACTACCCAACCACAGGCACGAGGGGCGGCAAAGCACCGCAGCTAACAACTCCGACAGGAGCTTGAGGCCTGGGCCCACCGCTCCTTGGGGGCGTGGCGCTGGGCAAGGCAGGTCCCCAGGGGCCTCACTCTCAATGAACGTGCGTGCGCTGGGGCCACTGTGGCTCCGCCTCCCAAGTTGTAAATGACACCTCTTGGCACAGAGCCTAAAACTGGTGGTAAAAGCTCCGAAGTGTGGGCCGTTGCTACAACTGTAGCCGTCTGCTCCAAGAGGTGCAGGCAAAATGGCACACACTGAGGTATTGGGACACACACCTCAGGCAGGTAAGTGGCAGCAGAATGCCTGGTGGTGTCCCAGGGACCCGGAACAGCAGTCCCCTCCTCAGGGCCAGGCCCTGGCAGTGGGCCTCAGCACCTCCCTGCTCCCGCTTCCCCCATGCCAGTCCTTCCAGCCTCCCCACTAGGTCCTGGCCTCAGAGCTCCAAGCCGCTGTTATTGGCCATGCAAGTGCCTCACTTCTGTGTCAGGGGGTTGGTTGCTGGGTGCATTCTGCCTGTCCCCATCAGAAAAAGACCTCCCCAGGAGAGGCCTGTGTCATCTCCCTTACACAGAATCCACAGAAGGCTAGGACCACCCACGGGAGGCTCCCAGTTCCAGGTGGGCTGCCTGGGGACAGCAACCCACAGCCCCAGCACCCAGACCCCAGCCCACCCGCCTCAGCCCCGTACCGATGACGGTCAGGTGGGTACTGGCAGTGATGCTGGTGACCACGTTGGTGGCAATACATTCCCACTCCCCATGGTCCTCTTTACTCAGGGCTCGGAACTGGAGGCTCCCGCTGGTAAGGGCGTTGTGCTTGCTTCTGCTGGGCTTCCCTACCTTGGCCAAACAAGGGGGCAAGGAGGAGGCAGGACAGGGTACAGAGGCGGAGCCGGGTCAGGCAGGGGAGAAGAGAAGCCACCAACACCTCAGGGGCCGGAGAAGGGGACGCAGAGGTTGGTTCCTGAGCACTCAGCCCATACCCCTCCGTGCCCCTCTTCCAGGGAGCCCATCGGGACATCACCCTGGCTCCTCAGCACCTAGAACAGGGCCACCACAGGGCCCTTCCCCCCACCACATTTCCCAGAGCTCCAGAAGCCAGAGGTACCTTCCTCCACGTGATGACAGGGAAGGGGTCCCCCGCGGCCGCACAGGGGATGAGTAGCTCCCGGCCTGCCTCCTGCCTGTACTCCCAGCCCGGTAGCACCGTAAAATACGGGGGGTCCTAGGGAGAGCACCGCAAGGCCATGAGGGCGGGCATTTCGGGCACCCGCCCGCTAGGAGGCCGCTGGCAGTCCTAGACCTCACCTTCAGGACTAGCCGCGCGGGAGCAGACTGGCCCATGGTCCCCAAGGTATTATAAGGCACACAGGTGTACGTGCCAAGAGCCTCTTCTGTGGCCTCCTCGATTCTGATGGAGCCGTCCTCCATCAAGGTCCAACCTAGGTTCTGCCGGAGCAGGCAGCAGAGCAGGGAGCCAGGGTCAGGGGTGTACACCTGGTCCCCCCACGTGTCCCCCAGCTGCCCTGGGGGCAGGGTGTCCCAGTGCCCTGCCAAACTGTAAGCCCCTGTGGGAAGCAGCTTGTGCCTTCCCAGAGTTTTTGGTGGGGAGGGGACGGTTCCTGTCAAGGAGCCAGACCCCAGAGGCAGCACCTCGGTGTCAGGAGGGTGCATCTCAGTGGGGCCCCACATGGTCTCTCTAGCACCTTCTCGACCTGCAGGGGGCGGCCATCCTTGTTCCACTTGACCACGGTGGCCGGTGGCTCTGCGTCCACAGGGCAGCGGATGTAGCCATGGATTCCCACGGGCACGTAGATTACGGGGGGCATGTTGAGGACACGGGCTGGGTCTACAGAGGGGTGATGTGGGGTGGGAGAGAAGAGAGACACAAGGGACGTCAAGAAGGGAGAACCCCAGGCAGGGGGCCGGGCCACCACAGCACCCCCAAAGTCCAGCCTTCCACACGCCCCACCCACTCAGCAAACTCTGATCGTCAGCACAGTGCTGAACGCTGGGCCCCTCACGCGCGAAGGGTGAGCCAGCCCCGGCCTCACGGACCAGCCCAGCCCAGGCTGCAGACTTCTTTTGTGTGCGTGGCCGACAGTATTCTTAGGCACTTCGGTTTTGAATGCTCAGAGGCACTTGAAGGCAGGAGCTGGCCTGCCCTGATCTGAAGCACCCCTCAAATGCCTCGACTCTGAACATCACTACTGGCAGGAGCTCTCCTGTCCATTTTCCCGGCGGACCGCCCCCTCCCCAACTCCCAGCCTCAGAATCAACATCTGACCACGCCCTCCCCCACCTGCTCCACACCCCAAGGCCTCACCCCCAGGCCAGCCCCTCCCTCTCCACCACCTAAACCACAGGAAGCGGCCGTCCTGTGCAGGAGGTGGGCAGAGGCACAAATGAGCCCAGGGTGGGTCTTCTCCTGTCCATTCTGCCGGGCGCCCCGCCTCCCAGGCCTCAGTTTCCCCTCTGTGCAGCTGGAATGCTGAATCAGCCTTGGCCGCAGAAGAGGTGGCAGGTCCTGGGACAGCTGCAAGAGCCTGTCATGCCGGTGAGTCATCACCTTTCAGTCCTCTGCCATTCCCCTAAGGGCTACCAGGAAGAAAGATCCAGAACTTCCAGGGAGGCGGGGAGGATGAATGAGCTGGGATCTTTTAAGCATTGGGAGTTCTCAGAGAACAGCATTACATAAATACCAGGCCGAGCGATATATTTAGACATAGCTTCCTACTTTTGTATGGTAGACAGTTTTTTTTTTTTCCTCCAAGGTTTTCAAAGGGTTTGTGAATGGGAAATACTCTGAACACTGCTTTTTCACAGAAATAAAGATCCTTGTCTCACCCACCTGAAAATCTCACCCCCCGGATTCTCTCAGAAGGCAGGAAAGGGGTATAAAAGGACAAGTGGGAGTGGGTGAGGCTGGAGGGACAGGGAAACCGCACCCGCCTCTCAGCAGAACAAGGCCCAGAGCCCCGAGGATGAGGCCTACTCCTGGCTAGATTCACCGCCCTTCTGAAGACTACCTGCTGTTGGCTGTCTCCTTCTTGCACAGGTGGCAGACACCAGCCAGGATGCTGTTCTTCCCTCCCCTTCACTGCTTTGCACCCAGCACAGCGTGGGGCACATGGTAAGTCACTTACAAATAGCTTCTTGACTTGCTTTTTCCTACTGCAGGTCTGGGTTGGACAGACCTGATGTCCTGGGTCACAAAGCTTTTCTTGGACCTCACAGTTCTTAAAAAGCTGGGACTCATAACAAAGCGTGCTGAAAGTCCTTGCAATTGCCTGACAGCAGAAGTCGGGAAATGATGCCTTTGCCCCGAGCAGCAACGTCATGGCATAGAGAAGAAAACAATAAGAACCAGAGATTTGGAGCTCCAAGGGGCTTGGGTCCAGCCCATTCAATGGCAGACAGTGAGAACAATCAGCTCTGCAAAAAGGGGGTTGGAGAGGTGCCCGCCCCCTGGGGCCCCCAGTGGCTCTCCTACTTGTCCCCAGTTCAAAGGCTGACCGCAGCCATGCCTCCAGACTGCTACACCCCTCACCCTGCCACTGCACGCCTTCGGGGTGAGCAGTTCTCCTGCACGCTCCTTCAGTGACGGAGAGCCTGTCACCTACAGCAGCAACCTGGGGCCTTTGTTGTCTGAGTGACAGGGCCATCAGCAAATCAAAAGGAAGAAATTAATCCTCATTACTCATCCTTCTCTCTCACAACGATCAGCTTGCCAGAGGGTGGGGAAGCAATGACCACACTGAAGTACTCGAGATTAGCGAACTGAATGGTTGTGCTCACACAAAAGCTGTCCACTGTGCGGGCAGGAGGAGCATCTTGTTCCGTTGGAACTCTGGCCTCCCCGGAGGAGGGAGGCCAGGAAGCCGAGAGGGAGCCAGGTGTTGACGGAATTGGATCGAGTCACCGCAGAAGAGGGTTCCATCCCCCTCTCCCTCGCCCCTCACACCATCTGGGATGGGGGAAGGCAGAGAACTGCCTGGAAATCTAACCCTACACAAGTTCAAGTTACACTCCCTCAGATACCTGAGAAAAAAAGCACCAGAGAGCCTCTCATTCAAGGTGCTGACAGGTACTGGCTAGCACTCAGTGCAAGCGCAATTGTTCGAGTCTGCCGGCCCTTGAATCCCACCTAAGCCTGGCTGATGGCATGAGTTAGCCAGCACACTGCCCACAGGAGACCAACAAGGGCTAGTTTCACCCCAGCTGACCAGCCCAGGTATGGGCCTCTTCTTGGGCCTCCCGGCTTCCGGGCTCAGCCACGCCTCTACCCACACTCCCTGAAACAAGGCGGCCCCCCAGCCTCCAGCCTGGCTAACGTGGTCTGGACCTGCTGGAACCCCCACCCCCCGAGGCGCTCCCTTGCCCCTACTCACACTGCACAGTCAGGTAGGCCGAGGCTGACGGGGAGCGCCCCAGACTGTTGCTAGGGACGCAGGTGTACTTCCCTGCGTCCTCAGGCTTCACCCGGAAGATGATCAGGGTCCCATCAATCAGGATCCTCACTCTCAGCTTCAGGTCGCTGTTGAGGAGGCAAGGAGACACGGAGGGGAGGGCGTCGGCAGGTGAGAGAAGAGGATCTTCCATGAACACCAGAGCAAGGTAGAACCTTGAATCCTTCACCCCCACACCTGAGCAGAGACTCGGCAGACCCTCACACTCCCAGGCCCCTCTGCAGCCCCCTCTGGGCAGACACTGGCTTTCACAAGTGGGAATGTAGACTGACCACCCTGTCTCCAAGTACCAGAGCCCAAGGGCAGCCTGCAGCAGCCCCGGGCCCAGAGGCCTTGCCCCTGTGCACCTGGCTGCACCCCGCCCCCCATCACAGCTCAGGGCCGGGTGCTCACTTCTGAAAGTAGACATTCTCATCCTGCCAGTACCAGGTGTAAGTGAGGTTGCCGGGATACGCCTCCGCCCGGCAGGTAAGCAGAGCATCCTGGGATATGTTGACAGTGATGTTCTCAGGAGGGGACACTATGAAGGGTGGCCCTAGGGACACAGGAAACAAACATGACCTCACCTGGAGGGGCAGGGAGAACAAGGCCTCCCAGGAAGCTCTGAGATGCCTCAGGAAGGGTGCTCTGAACCCTGGGGGCAGCGTGGGGCAGCACTGGCCCCAGAGTCAGCAGCACAACACCAGGCGGTTGTCATGGAGACACTTCCAGCTGCTGTCAGGGCTCCAGTTCTTATTCTCCCTATTCGTCCCAGAGATGCAGATGGTGCTCGGTGTGGCCATAGTGTACCCACCCCCTTAAGCCAGTTGTAGACACCTTGGCACATACCTGCCCCCTGCCCCCATGTCTCACCCCTCTACAAGTTCTGGCTCCCCAAACCAACCACCTAACACCCCAACACACACACAGTCCTGCCTGCCCATCCTTCTGTCCAGCAGAGCCCTGAGCAGGAGGCACCCAGCAGGGTGAAAGGCCACTCACTCTTTCAGAGCAAGGACCAATGTTGCCCCTAGAGGAGTAAGAGGCCTGTGCTTCTTACCAGGCAGAGGTTAAGAGGGCAGCGCAGGGAGAGCGGCGGGGGAGGGTAAATTGCAGCAGTCCCTGGCACTAGCTTTCCAGACAGGCTGCAGCTGCCACCTGGCTGGCTCCCTCCTGACAGCGGCCAGCTCTCCTCCAAACTGCCTCGCTCGTGCTCCACGTCAAAAGACAGGAAGAGCATGTGCCTCACTCAGCAGTCCCGGCAGCCCCGGCTGCCACCACCCTCACCAGCTCCCCCAGCAGGCAGTGGGTGGGAGGCAGAGCAGGTGGATGGGCTCAGCAGAGAAGAGACTCTGCCACCCGGATTCCGCCCCCTGTTCTAGGCACCCTGGGGCTCCAGGCAGGGCAGACTGGCACCTCTAGGTGCTGATCATGCAGACCCCAGCTCTGCCAAATGCCCAAATGCCCTCAGTGTTATTGAAACACTACCTGGACAGATACAGAAATCAGAACCCCTCAGCAGGGGGCTGCATGCCATGGGTATGACAGCCACAGCAGGCCACCATAGGAGCCCCCACCATGAAGCACATGATATTTGGGCTGCCCACTTCCACCTGCCCCCAGCTGTGCCAGCCATAGCCTGCGGATGCCCACAGCAGCTCCGCTGGTCTGGAAGTCCCTCAAGAAGGCCCAGGGCACAGAGAAGTCAGAGAAATTAGTGTCACCTTGGACAAGCAGGTGGGTGGTATGGACAGCCTCCCCTTGGATGCTGTATGCACGACAGGTGTAGGCACCTCTGTCCTCCCGGCTGACCGATGTCACCGTCAGGCTCCCATCACTCACCTGGGGCCAAGGAGAGACAGAGTTCAGCACCCACTCCAGGGCCCAGCCAACACCACCCTCAGGAGGAGGTGGCCTCGGTTTCATGTACCTCAGGGATACGCAGACAGGTGCCTCACTTGTCATCTCCCTGCAGCCACATAGACCCCAGCCAGTCTGCCTGCTGTGCCCTCCTCTGTGCCTTTGCACAGTATCACTGGTCACATGCAGACAGTCATGGTGGGCAACAAGGGGCCAAGGAAGGCAGAAGGGAGTGCAGTGGCCCCAACGAAGATCCACACTTACCCGGTATTTCCCACTAGCACCTAGGAGTGTGCCCTCCTTGAGCCAGGTGACAATAGGCTTGGGGTTCCCAAAGGCTGTGCAGGTCATGGTAACGCTGCCACCCTCCTTGGCCTCGATGTACTGGGGGGGTGTTTCTGTAAAGGTAGGAGGAGCTGCGAAGAGACCACAAAGGCTCAGAGTGGGATTTGCGGGCTGTTAGGGTGCCCACCCACTGGCCCGCCCCAGGCACCTCGCCCGTGTGGTCTCTATGATCCTCACAGGCTCCTGCGTGACCCTATTCGAGGCATAAGGATGATAAGGAAGAAATGTGGAGACAGGTATAATACTCTGCCCATGAATCTTACACAGGGAGAGGAGACCTGGAATTCAAAGTCAGTCTGGCGGTGTCCAAATCCTAAATTGTATCCATTGCAATTGGCAAATTCCCAAGAGACACATGTTCGCTGAGCGCCTACAGGGAAGGGCTGAGCTCAGCACCAAGACAAGGGCAGAAAAGGCAGCTCTGTCCTGGCTTCCACAGAGCCTGCACTGGCCACCAGCTCCACAGGCTGCTCCATCATCCTTCTGTCTTTGTCCTCATAGTCATCCATGACAGCCCTACTTACTTAACCCAGCCTGGCCAGGCCCTCGAGTCTGCGACATCTGCCGTCTACCTCCACCTAGGCTCTCTGGCTTCATCCCCGAAAGCCAGGCTGCTCACTGCTCACTTCTACTCTAACTATGCAAGGTTACCCCCCTCCCCCACCACCTAGATTAGAGGTTTAACTCAAGTTCCATCCCCTTGAATAATCAGCTTTTAAGAGACATGGTTTCGTGTCCTCCGAGCTGCCTGCAGAGGAAATATGGTCAACCTTGATGTCTTCGGCCATCAGTTGTTCAGTCTTCTGAATGACAAGGAGGGGCCCCACTTCTGCACACTACCCAGCGGGTCCACAGTGCATTCTGAGCTCATCTCCAGGCAGCCGAAGCTCAGCACCAAACTCACCGTGCCAGCCTGGCACCTGTTGTGCGACCCTGGGCAAGTGACTCCATGTCTCTGGGCTTTACCTAAGCCCCACCCCCCAGAACTGCTATAAGGAATGAATGAGCTGCAGTGTGTAAACAGGATCTTGTACAACATCAGCGTGCAACGTGCTGCGTATTTTGCCAGTGCTGTCATCACTGGCATGTCCCCAGGAGCCTCTGGAGCATCATGAGCTTTGCACAGGGCCTCTCCTCTCCAGGCAGCCCTGCCCCGAGAACCAGTCAGAGCATCTTCTGCCCTCTTCCAACCTCACCTACCAGATTGCGCCCTTCACCATGCCCCGACCACACTGCCATTGAGCAGGCCAAGATCACCCAACCTCGGGGCCCTTTGCTGTCCTCTCTGTTTGGAGCTCGACACAAAGACCTCCCTCCTTCAATTCACACAAGCCTTTGCCAAGATGCCATGCCTGCCTTGCTTGGTCAGCTGATCTGAATCTGAGATGGCACTCCTAGCGTTATCTATCCCCTTACACTGTTTGATTGTCTTTGAAGCACTTACCACTCACTCTCTGTAAAGGCAGAGGTCTTTTCCACAAGCCCCCCTGTATGCCTTGCTTTTATCATTAGTTCCTGGTGCACGGTGCAGCACTCAGCAAACATCTGCTGAGTGGATCAGTGAATGAATGAGCGATGAATGAGTGAGCGATGAATGAGTGAGCGATGAATGAATGAATGCAGGCACACCCACACCTACAGACCAACACGAATGCAATACATAAAACTCCTTAAGGGCATGAAGGTGGTGAGACCATTTTCTTCCATGACCTCCCAAGCCCTCAGCTCAGCATGGGCCATGGGGACACGGAGAGTGAGTGTTCTATGGGTTAAGGAGCACATTCCCTCACACACAACAGACACCCTCAAGGCAGCCAACTCTCATCCAAAGTCTAATACACCAAAAAAATTGGCAAAAATCATCCACATCCTTGCAAAGAGATCCTGTAACCCTTACTTCCGGGCCTCTCCCCCTGCCCAGAAATGTGCTCTCCTCCCCAACAGAGCCCCCCACCACAACCACCCCACCCCACCCCCAACACAGCACAGCTGCAGCCTCCGTTACCTCTGGTATCAAGCTTAAAGGAAAGATAATAAATTAAATTATGTCCTGAAGTGACAAATTAATTGCAAATTACATAATTACTTTATTATTTAGGTGCTAATCAAGAAAGTGCTTTGAACATGTTCAAGTTTTCAGGAAAATAATGGTTTGACTCTGGATTATTTACTGAATTAGGGGTTAGCTTGCCAGCTGCATTTCCAGCCTTAATTCTTTCTTACAAGTGCCCTATAATTAATAGTGCACGTTAGAGCTAGGCCGGCCTCTCCGCCGTGGAATTTGCCAACCTAGAGTGAGGCTTGCTTGGGCTTTCCAGGTATTTTATATGTGATAAAGAAATAATTTGGTCTGTTTCCACAAAACTGATCTTCAAGAAAACACACCAGGAGAATGAGACAATTTGTAATTCTAATTTTTCACTGGCCTTTCATTTTCCAAAGGTGATCCCGGTCAGAAAATGCCTGACATTAAACAGGCGTGCTCGGAAGCAATGGATGTTAGTGCTCCAGACTCTTTCCTTCAGTAACGAGAACATTTACGCTGGAAGGAAGCTCCGAACTTGGGAGGGAGGGAAGGGAAAGCAAAGGCAGGGAGATCCCCTTCTCACCTGGCAAGGAGGCTGCGCTGCCCCACCTGTCTGGGAGGTAGGCTCCTTGGTAAGGGCAAAGTGCTCCCTGAGGAGCCCGGGGGTCTAAAACCCAAAACAGGTGGTGCATATTCTTAGTTTTTCTGCCTAACCCATCCATATAAACAACCCACCTGCATTCCCCAGATGCACCAGCTCTCCTGCCTCTGGGCTTCAGGGCATGCTGTTCCCTCCACCTGGAACACTCTTCCCACCACCCCCAGCCCTGCCCCTGGCTGACTCCTCCTCCCCAGTCAGAGAAGCTCTTCCTCGCCCTGCGTCCCCAAAGCCCACAGGGCGACTGTCCACTGGACCTGACTGCCCACTGCTATACCTCCAGAGCTGGCCAGAGTGGACATTCAAGAACATGTTTTGAGTGGACGATTATTGGTGGCTTCACCAGGACTTTCAGACGATGACAGTCCTCTTCGTCTTCCAGCCTGAAGTACCGTCCTGTGTTACCACAACCCCATGGGTACACTTTTATCTGACTTCATGTTTTCTCTCTTGACGAGGAGGATGGCCAGCACCTTACACATAAATGCCCGCCCATAACGAACATTTCAGACCCAGGCAAGACGCCTTCTCACCCTTAACCCTCACAATGGCTTTGCACATAGGCATTGTGTTGGTCACGAAGAAAACTGAAGCTTAGGGAGGTACGTCCCAAGGTCACAGGGCCAACATGCCAAGGATTCATGACATGGATTCAGGGACTACTCCATGCCAGTTCCACTCCAAGCAACTAGGAATCCCCAGAGAATCAACTCCCACTCGTGCAAACTGAGACAGAGACGTACTAGAACACACACTTCCACACTACAGTCTACTTCCTGTCACGTGGGCGTCTGCTGAATGCCTAGTCTCTCAAGTTGCTGAAACCAACACTGGCAGGATGATGCGAAAGGAACAGGAGGAGGCGCTTCGAGATTCCAGCCTAGCTTAGGAAAGGGCACGAGAGAGAGAGAAAGCAGCGTGGGGGCTTCTGGCTCAGCGTTCAGTCAGTGAAGCTTTTAGCAGCAGATTTACCTTCCTAATTATGTTTTGCTTGGGCTAATATTAAGACGAGTTTTCATTCCCGGCACACACAACAGCTGGCATCAAAAGGAGGTGACTCAAAGCTTGCTGGGTGCTGGGGACAGCCCACCCAAGGTTTAAAATGAGTCTCCCATCAGCCTCTTGGGACTGGCTGACAAGAGCCAACTGCGTCTAATGGGTCGAATAGCCTGGACCAACTCCGACCAAGGGCTGCATCTCTGAGTTTGCTTTTCCCAGAGGTCAGAGCTCTGGCTAAAATCCCCTGTACCTCCAGCACCTTGGATGGGTTCTCAAGCCAGAAGGGAGATGGCCTGACCCAAGCCCTGGGAGGAATGACCCAGCCCTGCAAGGTAGGGCAGACAGAGCCGTCCTTCAGGGCAGATCAATACTGAGAGCAGCGTCAAGCCAGGAGCAACACCAGCGTCTCTCTCCCAAGCACAGCAGCTACAGTCGCAGACATCAAAACCAGACAGACCCACGCTGGGTGTGCACTTCCAAAGCACACATGCGGCTGAAGCCTCAGTAACTAGCCTAGGTCTGCAACACAGGGATACATCTTGTCATAAACTGAATAAAGAAAAACAAGGGTCTAGCCAAAAAAACAAAACAAAAACAGCCTGCTTCCCTACACAACGGGGATCACTCCCCTTTAAATTTTCTCCACAGCTCCAGCTTCTCCTGGCTTCCCCAGAGGCTCCCTTCCCATTCCAGGATGCCCAGGGACACAAGGGGGACTCCCATCTGGGAAGACCCAGGCCCCTGGCCTAGGCCAACACCAGAACCAGCACGCACCCTGGGGCTTCCGCATGGGGCTTCCTTGCCCAAACACTTGAAAAGCATCGCACACAGCACAGTTCATTTAACCCGAGCTATAAATAATTGATAGCCATTAAAACTGTTAGTCTTCCCAGGATTCGTCCAGTTGATCAGACAGCATACCCAGCATAGGCAGGGACTAAGTCTGGGTTTGCTAGCATCGTCTTCCCACCTTCTGGTGCAGGGCTTGGCGCACTGCAGACCTCAGTACATGTCACGCAAGTGAATACACTTAACAAGGAACCCAAACGTCACCCTGAAAAGGAAGGCTGCCACGGTGGACTCTGGGAATCCCACTAGAGAGTGGGGAGGCATGTCCCGGGCTAGCAGGCCTCTGCCAGGTCGGGAAGTGGTGCCAGCAGTTGCAGTTCTGGCCTCCAAGAACCCTTGACACTCCTGCTCTCAAGAACCAGACTCTTGCCTCCCAAGAAGGAGCTCTGACACCACTGCCCACAGCAAGCACTGCCCGTGCTCAGGGAGCTGCTCTTTCCAGGCACCACACTGACCTCAGAGGCCCTGGGGAGCAGCTCAGGGGATGCAATGGGGAGCCCGGCATTCTGAGGCCCTTCTCTGCAGCAGGGAGGTGGAGTGGGGATGGGGTGCCGTGCAAAGAGAGGCTTCCCCTAGACCATGCCCTCGGAGAGCAGGCTTCCTGGGCTGCTTCCCCTCCCAGGGAAGGAGGCTGGTACTCACCGTTGATGGTGAGGTGGACCCAGCTGCCGTTGTGGAAGGTGTCATACTGCTGGTCCAGCATGAGCACTTTGCACTCGTACCAGCCCTGGTCCTCGGAGCGCACCTGCTCCAGCCGCAGCGATGCTTTATCATGAAGACTCGCTCGGCCTGGGGGACAGAGCGGACAAGAGCCCCAGTGCTGCGGCCAATGCTCAACACCGCCGCCCCCCACCCCGCCCCGGCTGAAGGCAGACGGCCCATTGCTGCCTGCAAACCATTTCCCATGGCAGGGCCCCAAAATAACAGCTGGCACCAACCTCTGGCTGCAGGTGGCAAAGTAAAAAGGCATAAAGCCTTGGCCACGGAGCCACAATCCCTCCCCAGCCCTGCAAGCTCCGCGGGCCCCATCCCAGCTGCAATGGCAACTCTGTGCCTGGCGCTGAGAAGAGCCTCAGTCCCTTAGAACGCTCCCCTTCTTTTGGAGATCTCTTGGGGCAAAGGAAAGGGATACAGAGCTGAGGGGAAAGGGGGAGGGTGAGAGGGGAAACAGGAAGGGAGGGAAGGAAGTTGGGGGATCTAGGGCAACCCCCAGAGCACTCCCATTCCCGTGGAGTAACACCCCTCCCCCAGCCGGGCCCACACCCCTTCTGTCTGGCAGAGAGAAGGGTGGTTGGGGATCAGGGTGCCAGGATCCATTCCCAGCTCTGACACCAGTGCCAGAGTCTCTGTTCATCTAGCCAGAGCCCAGCACCCACAGGGGGCAAGGGCATGAAGCCCATAAGCCTGAGCATGAAGAAAGGGCCGGCCAGCAGAGCAGAGGCTCCTGGCCAGTCCCCTTACCTCCACCCTCGACTCCTTAGGAGATCAGCTTTGTCTCATAAAAATGCTTGTCTCACAGCACCAAGAAGGTAAGATTTGCAGCAGGAGCCACGCAGAAGGGGGAGTGGCCCCCCTTCCACCATGGCAAGGGAGGATGTCCAGGCATGCTCAGGGTGCTCCCTCCCCTCAGCCACCACCTCGGCCCCCCACTCCAATATCACAAGCTCCTCGGCTTGCCTCCTTGTCTCTACACCAGCAACACCAGCAATCTGCCTATAAGCCAGGCTATCAAAACCAACCAGGCCAAAAAGAGCAAAGGAGACAGAGGTGCAGGAGGGAGAGACATGAAGTTTTCTGAGAAATGCAATGCAGTGAAGATAAAAGCCATGTCCTGCTGGCTTCCTCTCTTCCTTTAAAACCCAACACACAGGCACATCACACACCCAACACACACACACTCACACTGCACATATTCATGTGTGCACATGCATGCTCGCATATGCTTGCATGCTCAGACATGCACTCGCATGGCTGCATGTGTGCACACTCATGTATTCACACATGCACACACATACACTCGTGTATATGTGCATGTACTTGCAAAGCACATGCATTCATATTCATAAGCACACTCTTACACATGCACGCCTGTGTTCACATGTGTGTGCACTCACATTCATGTGCTAATATACTCAGGTATGCACGTGAATGTACACACACGTGCTTACACGTGCACGCGTGTGTGCTCGCATATCCGTGTGTGCCTGTGCACACTCGCTTGTTCATACTTACATGTGTACGCACACAGGCACATGCATTCACATGCTCACACATGCACATGCCCCACACCCTCCTCCTGGGCAGGCGCTGGAAGTGATCACAGTGAGGCCACAGCTGCAGGGGTAATTGCAGCAGCGGAAGCAGAGAGCGGGCACCGCCACAAGCAGACACACACACTCAGAGAGAGAATGAGGTCCAACTTCAGAGTCAGAGGGAGGTGTGGGGACAGACAGGCAGAGTGAAGCCCACAGCTGCTGCAGCCATAGCACCAGCCCTGGCGGCTCTGACTCAGCGTCTGTCTGCGCAGAGCTGCCCGCCGCCCCACCGGGCTCTCCCCTGCGGTGGGCTTTCTGGGCTGCCCCGTCTCCTACTCCTGCCTCTGCCCCTGCAAACCATGGGCTTTACGGTTTGGGAGGGCTTCCTGTCTGCATCATCCCCTTGACCCTCTCCCTCCACCACTTAATTAAAACCTCCCAAAGTCCAAAGGATGGGAAGAAAGAGGCAGAGACTGTGGAAAACAGAGATAACAGACCAGTCAGAAAAACAGAGGAAGCAATAGAAATGAAGGCAGGAGGAAGCTTGGCCACTGAGTACTGGGACCTGGCAGGGGAGGGTCAGCGTGGCCAAGACCGAGGACAGGAGGCCGAGTGGCCCAGGCCTTACCTGCATACTCAGGGTCCACGTGGGGTGGGTAGTAACCAAACTTGATGAAGATGGGGATGGGCACCCCGAACTTGAACCACTCCACGACATAGGGCGGGGGCTGTCCAGTCACCGGGTGGACCACGTCGCATCGCAGAACCACGCTCTCGCCTGCTCTCGCCGTCACAAACTCGGGCTCCTCTCGCAGGCCGTGGGCAGCTAAAAAGACAGCAAAGTTGGGGTGCAAAAAAGGAGGTGACAAGGAGATCCTGCCCTGGCAGCACCAGAGGCAACCCATGTTCAAGGGCATCTGCTCCCTCCCAAGGCCGCTATCCCCCCCCACCTAAAGAGGAGCTCACCAACCCCCAGAGGGTCCCCAGTGCTCCCTCCCACCTCCCCCAGACCCCCAGCCATGACCCCACAGGGCAGGGGCAGAGGGAAGCAGTTCTCTTCAGTCCTTCAGGCCAGCTCTTCCCTGGCCACTCCTGAGGAGCAGAGCCACTGCCCTTCCCTGTGGCCCCCACCAAGAATTCTAAGGGGTCTGGACACTGAGAAGATGCAGGGGCTCAGCAGAACCGTGGCCAGGGCTGTCGTGGCCAAGGGTAAACTCAGGCTCTTCCTACACCAGGATGTTTCCCACCAGAGCCCGCTAGGAGCTCCCTGCTGCCTCCTGCCCTCCTCCTACACCCCACCCCCATTCAGTCTGATGTTGGCAGCACAAAATAAGAGTGCTCCACACAGGAGCAGGGAATCCCTACCAAGCTGAGCAGAGGCTGCTAGGGGCAGCACCAGAGAGAAAAACCCCATCAGGCTCCTCCTCCCACTCCCTGCTGGGCCTGCAGCTGAGGCAGGGAGGGGCCTCCAGCCCTCCAGTTCCCAAGCCCCAAACCTATTAGGCTGCCAAGCCCCAGATATCACCATTAGGCATCAGGATGCTGGGGACAGAGGAGGAGCTCTGGGGCCCACTAACCTCAGCCAGCTAAGGGGAAACCCCTTCCTTGGGCAGAAGACACACCATGCAGCCAGAATGGGTACACCCATCCTCCTGGCAGGGGATGCGGTGAGCAAGCCCCCGGCCCCAAGCTGGAGGTTAGCCCAGACACTGCTCCACAGCATGCTCTGGGACCCTAAACACTGGAGGCCCTAAACAGGTGTGCAGCCTCCACTGTTGCCTGACACTCCTGACTCCACACCAGGCTTCTGTGCCTACAAAGCCACCTTGTCCAGCTTTCTTCCCAATCAAAGGGACACTGAGGAATCCTCTCCCTCCTGCCTTCCCTCACA
This sequence comes from Macrotus californicus, assembly GCA_007922815.1. NCBI lineage: Eukaryota > Metazoa > Chordata > Mammalia > Chiroptera > Phyllostomidae > Macrotus > Macrotus californicus. Next base: position 42,526 of record VMDR010001936.1, read on the forward strand.
CGACCCAGCACAAGGCTGGCTAGACCAGGGTTTCCCCGTTCCCCACCCGTTTCCCCTCCCAGCCCATGAAGGCAGCACCATGGACAGCAGTCTCTCCTTGAGGCCGAAAATCGGGGAGCCACGGGCCTCCCACCAGCCCGGAGAGGATGCCTGGAGCAGAGCAAGTCTGTCCGCTGCCTCTGGGTCTGATTACTGATGCATCTCTGTCCCCTGTGTGCTCCTGCCTGTCTCCTTCTCTCAGCTCTGTCTCTTCCTCCTGTCTCTGTCTCTGTGCTTTTCTCTCGTTCTCGCTGCCTCCCTGCTGTCTGTCCACTCCCTTTCTTGCTCCTTCTCCATGTATCTCTGTCTCTCTAGCTCCCACTCTATGGAGTGATTCTGTCTACTCTCCTGCCTCCCTGTTTCTAAGTCTCCTATCAGTGTGTGTGTGTGTGTGTGTGTGTGTGTGTGTGTGTGTGTGTGTGTTGGGGGGTGGGGTACGTGATTTCTCTTCAGCTGTGCAAGGGGAAGGAGTTTGCCTGCTTTTTTTCTGTGTGAACCTCCCTCTCTTGCTTGTGTGTTTCTGCGTTTCATCTCTCTCCATGTCTGTCTGTCTGTATGTTGTCTGTGTGTCTCCCTGTACCTCTCCTTCTCTTCCTCCCCCTCCCCCTCCCCTGCTTCTCCCCTGCAAGTTGCAGAAGGAGGAGGAGGCAAGACCTTCCAGAAGCTGATTGGCTACTGGTGACATCACTGTTTTCTAGAGAAAGAGCTAAGATCACAGAGTATTTTTGGAGCAGAGTGTTGCACTCACCTGCCTGAGGCCCCAGCAGGTTTCCCAATTCCCCCCACCCCCAATCTTGCTTCAGACTAAGTTTGAATTCCAGCCCCTCAGGGAAAGCATGGAGAGGGCTCTGCTGCGGCAGGTGCCTCCCCCGCAGCCCCAGGGGCACCCACAGAGTGACAGGGCCTGCCTCCCAGCATCTGGAACACAGAGGCTGATCCTGGACCCAGGAGGAATGGACAAATAGTGGGTGCCATGAATGAGCAGGGGGAGCAAAGTGCATACACATGTATGTGCATGCACATCTGTGTGTGGCTCTAGGCAAAAGAACATGTGGGTGTGTGCAGATGTGTGTGTGCAGAGGAGAAGCAAAGGGGAAATAGAGGAGTCAGGGGGGCTGGGCGAAGGAGCTATTCCCCTGAACCAGGTAACTGGTGGGGGGCTCCTTCTCAAGGAGCCAAAGCACTGGAGCCTAGGGCAGCAGAAAGAGAGGTGGCACACTGCTGGGCAGGTGGCTGCCCACCTCTACCAGTGAAGCTGGGCTCTGGAGCTCTCTGGCTGCTGGGGTGGAGGACTCTGGGGTCCATCCCAGGAGGCAGGTGGGCTCTGGGCTCTGACATGGGTTCCCGTTGTGCCAGCTGCTCATTTGCACCTCCTGCTGCCTCAATCTCACCGCATGGCAATGAGGCAGCCCGGTTCACACCTCCCCCAGCCCAGGAGAAGGCTGCAGGTCTCCACCCCACCCCCACCCCCACCAGCCCCTGGGGCTCACCCCCCAGCCAGGCAGCCACATCCTCAATCTCTTCTCAAGGACCCCACTAGGGACAAGCAGCTGAAAAAGGGCACAGTGAGCTAAGCATCCCAAAGATGAGAAAGGGCACAAGAGACGGAATTCCGAAGAAGGCCTCCAAACTCAGCCCCACCCTCCTGGTTTTCTGGATCCTAAACTATTTATCAGCTTTTTTTATCTCCTCACCGCCACACACACACACACACACACACACACACACACACACACACACACACACGTTCTCTCCATCACCCAACAGCACTTTTCCCTACGCCTGATCCTTTCTGAGCCAAAGCATGTCTAATAAAACACTTCCTACAGAAAATCTCACCGTGCACATACACAAAATGTAAACAGGCTAGCAATGAAGAGGGAAGAGGGGCTTGATGGAGGAGAGAAACTCCAACCCAGGAGGGCACCAAACCCAAACCGAAGAGTGACTAGAGATCCAAGACCAAGCAAGAAATGAGAGGCACAGAGGCAGGTACAGTGCAAACCAGACACAGGCAGAGAGAGACTCACAGGCACAAAGGACTCGCTGCTGGGACCTGGACATGGGCCTTCCCAGGACCCAGAACCAGGAGGGGCCAGAGCTGAGGCTGCTCCTTCAGGGAACAAGTGGGCTTCTCTCCAGCAGAGTGGACTGGAGCACCTGCCCACTGGTTCCGAAGGAAGCAGGAAGGAAAGGGGGAGGGGGGTGAGGAAGGGAGTAGGGAGGGTGGGGAGGGCAGAGAAGGATGGATGTGACCTGAGGTGGGAGAAGCTGCAAAAAAGGGAGAGACTCCCAATCCCCTTCCTCATCAGAGGCCTGAGCAGCCCACAGGGGCGGCTGCAGCCTCATGGAAGAAGCTGGCATCCTCAGGGGCAAGGACAGCGGGAGACTGTGAGGCATCCTGGAGTTCACATCCCTGATTTAGAGAAGGCAGGACCCAGCAGTTCCCAGAGCCCAGCCGCTCTGTGCCTGGGGCTCTGCCAGCCCACTTTGGAGCCGTTTTACCGGAGTAGGAAAAAGAGAGCAGGAGGGTAGAGTAGGATGGGGTGGCCCCTGCAGTCTGGCTGACCTTTGGAAAGCCCACAGGGTACAAGTCTCCTGCTCTCTGGGCCAGGTGGTGCCCAGCAGGGACCAAGTCCAGGGCTGCCACAGGATCCCCTGTGAGCCCAGAACCACGGGGCATCCAGGGCCTGGCACAGTCCCGTGCCTGACATTCACAACCTGGAGCTCTTCCACTAGGGTAGAGCTGCCTTCAATGGGAGATACTCTTAATACCAGAGAAGGTGCAAGTGCCAGGGAGAGCCGCAGCTTCCACTACACACCTACCTTGGGCCAGGCTGTGTGCTAGGCACGTAAGGCGGAGCTCACTGAGTGCCCAGGAGGCCCACCTGACAGAAGGACTACCACCTCCTTCTCACAAGTGAGCCACCTGGGAGGCTCAGCCAGGTCACTCAGGCAGCAGGAAAGGCAGCCTGCCTCCCCTCTTTGCCTGCACTCCTTTGCACCATCCTGCAGATCAGAGGCCAGGCACTGAGGCCTCTCCCCAACAGCACCCAAGAATTCCCACCCCCCACCCTACTGCTCACTCCCCACAGCAGGCTCCACACAGGGTCCAACAGGCTCCTGCAGCCCAGGACCAGGCAAGGATGACAGAGCAGGCACCACTGAAGGCAGCTGGCCGACTGGCTGAGCCGGTGGTCACTGTGTCATTGGACACCCAGGAGCCTCTGTAAGAGAAGACCCTGAGAGAGCTCGGGCTGCAGGGCCTGTGAGTGCAGGTCCCCACTGGAGCCTCCTCTTCATCCTCTTCCTTCTCTGCCTCTGGGCACCAGACTCCCAAACGACAGGCCTGTTGTCTAATAATACAAGCGACAGCCACTGCCACCTCCATCTGCCAGTCTAAAAATAATCTCTGCTGAGTCCAAAAAAGGCACAGCCCCTGATAGTACCCCAATCATTTCTCCCTGACAAGCCAGGAGGCTCCAGGAGTTTCCAGGGAGCCAGCCACTCGGGCTCCCCGGGAGGCACACCCAGAGGGACGGCGTGAGGGAGGCAAGAGACAGGCTCCCTGCTGTCTGAAGCAAAGGCAAGAAGAACACGCTGGAAGTGTGAGATGGAGACGGTGCCTGTGGTCAGACCATCACACAATGCCCTGTTCCTTCCAGAGGCAGGTGGGCTAGAGGCCTTCTGGGTACCACTCTGCCTCCAGCGAGGACCACACATTCATGTTAGACAGGTCAAAGGGGAGATTCCCACCTCTTGTGGTCTCCCCCTAGGAGACGCCACTTCAGACCTCCCAGGGTGGAAAGTCAGAGGTCAGGAAAGCCCAGACTGGCCTAGCAGGAAAGTTTGGTACTGGGGTGGAGCGCAGGGATGGCAGGCCTCCTTCCCACTGTGGGTGCCTCTCCCTGAGACCCCTCTCAGGAGGGCTCCTCCAGCAGCCCACAAGGCAGCAATGCGATTAGCAACCTTAATTTGCTCTTGGCTACTAGATTCTTCCCCAAGAGCCCCTGACAGGAAGCAGCCAGTAATTCAACCTCCACTCTGCTCCTGTAATAACAGCTCCTCAGCAGAAAGGCAAAGCCACATCCCACCCCAGCCCCCCCACCCCCACCCCCACCCCCACCCCCCAGGCAGGCAGAGGCCTGCACCAACACACTCACGTGAGGCGTGGCCCAACGCACACGTGTGCTCCGGGGCCGGTGGGCAGGCCTCACCAGGTGAGGACACAGTGGGCTCTGCCTACCATAGGGTCACAACCCTCAGGTAAGGTGTCAGGTAGACATGGTAAGTGGGAAGTCAAAGCTCCTTATTTGCTCACAGTGAAGCGTCCCCTGCTCTGAAGCTGGAAAATGAGGACAGCGGCTCACCTCACACAGTTTGTGAGGACGAGCCTGGCTGCAAGCTGTCTGCCACAGACTGTCTTGGTGGGTGCCTATGACCAGGAGGGAGGTAAAGGGGATGGGGCCAGGGGCAAAAGGACAGGCCTAGAGGGAACTATTGCAGTCCCCTCTTCTCAGAAGAACAGTTAGGCTGGCTGGCACCTCCCCCAAAGCCCTGGACACATGGAATTTTCTCCCTGCTCACCAGCCTGCTGCTTATTCACGCAAGAGAAAACAGAAAGCAGGAGATTCCTAAGAAAATAGGTCAGCTGTTGGGGGCAGAGTGAACTGGCACCCATGGGCAGGGCCCTGAGGGGCCAGCTACCACCAGCTGCCTCTCCAGTCCAGCCTCCTTTCCCATCTTCCCTGGGACCCAGCCCTTCTGTACTCTGGGCTGCCCTGAATGACGGGCAATGGGTGTCAGTGCCATGGGAGCAGGACAGACCTGCCATCAGCATTCCCGGGGGCTCTGCCTGCATTTGTCCCCCAACTTAGGCTTTCTCTCAGGGATTTCAGACATCCTTAAATCTGGAGCCTGGGCTGAGCCCCCAAGTTTGGGAACTTCTGGGCTGCCTAAACACAGGTGCAGGCTGGAGGATAAGGAAAGCAAGGCATCTGCTCTGAGTCTGGTCTCGCTGCCACCCACAGCACTTGGAGCAGAGTGACTCCCCACCTCGTGCCCGCAGAGAGACGGCCCCCTGTCCTGCTGCATCCCACACAGGTGCATATAAACCACACATGCACACACAGGCATGCACGTACATGTGCACACACAGAGACACACACGTGCACACCTATATGCAGGCACGTACACACCTCCAGATACCTTGCACCAATTAAAGCTCTTCTCATGACTCAGAGCCATTCTTCACACAAGCTGCTTAACCCATCCTGGGGAGCAGACTGAAGAGAGTGGCTCCCTGAGACCCAGGACCCCATCCTGAAGAGGCCCCAGGATTGGGGGAGGGGAGAGGAGATGTTAGTGGAGAAGCATGGAAAATCTCAGACTTAGCCCCCTTTGGGGTTTGTCTCCCTGCCCTCACTCCCTGGGCAAGGCACACAGGAAGGTGCCCAGGATGCCAGAGAAAGAAAGGGGGCCAGGGAGAAGAGAAAGCAGCAGGCCAGGCCCCGGGAACCACACCCTGGTTGGGAAGGCAGAGAGGAGAGAGAAAACGTAGGCACCGCCGGAGGAAGCAGAGCCAAGAGGAAAGAGGCAGGGGCAGGGAGATGCTGGGTTTTTTGCATCTCCGCAACTAGGCAGCCTCTGTTCCTTGGGTAACCAGATCCCTGCTTTCTATCTCAGGGCCATAAACACGAAACCACCCAGCTCTGGGACCTGACAGCTCCAAGTCCAGCATATGTCGGGCCTCAGGCCAGTAGCTGAAAGCTGACGCTTCCCACTGCCCCTCCACCATGCCCCTTCCAACACATCCCCTCCTCAGCTTCTCCCAGGGTGCATGCTGCCTGCTGCAGACACAACTCTGCCTCCAGCATGAGTGCTAGGGAGGGGCGCACACACACACCACTTGGCCACTTCCTGAGCCGTCCCTCCTAGCTGATAGGCTCCCATGAGGTCTTGCTTGCAACCCCCAGGTCCAAACCTCCTCCCTCTCATCTTCATTACCAAAGGGTAAGCGAAGGGTCAAGGCCAGGCAGACAGTAGAGGGCCCTGGTCCAGCTACCAGCAGGACCTGAGTCAGAACTGCACTTTATTTGGGGACACTGTGTCAGGTATAATCCAACCACAGAATCGGTGGTAGACAGGAGGAAGGAGTCGGGAATCAAGGCCCAGAGGCAGCTAAAGCATGGCCCAGGGTCCTCCCCCAAGCTTGCTCAGCAAAAGTCTGAGATGCTGAGACTCCAAACACCATCTCCCAGACTCCGGAGAGTTCTCTGGTCTCTCTCTTCTCCATACCCTCCCCAAGCCCAGAAGCCCATCCCTACCTCTGTTCCACCCCCCTCCTTCACCCCTGTGCTAGAGAGCAGCCCCTGCTTCCGGCAGACCCCAAGCATGGCATCTCAAAGTCCCGCCCCCTCAGGAATCTCCCCGGAAGTCACCTCTGCCAGTCAGAGAACAGCTGAGCTCTCACACACAGCCGGCGTTTGAACACTGCTGTTTCTCATGTGAGCAGGCGCCTGCCATGCAGAGCCCCCCTTCTCCCTCCCTGCAGAGGCTCTGAGGCTATGACCTGCTGCGTCCTTCCCACAAGCCTCTGGCCACAGACAAAATCCCAGTTTTGCAGACTTTTCAAAGGCTTTCCAAGCAGCCCAGAAGCCTACACACCCTCCACACATCTCCCTGGGCTGCAGAGGAGTATGAGGTTCGTCCCAGACAAGGTCAGCCCATGAAAGGGCACTTGGTTCCTAACAGAGGCAGCTTTCTGACCCTCCCCCCAGGAAACTCCTGGTTCCCAGTGCCCTGGATGGCCCAAGGGAAAGAAATTGAGAAGCCTGGAACCCCAGAGATAATGAAATAATAACGAAAAATGTTAACATTTATTGAGCACTTACTATATAACAAGGAGTCATTCATTAAAAACAATATTAACATTTATTGAACACTTACTATATAACAGGTAGTCACTCATCTCTTAGCACTAATGTTCACAAAAATCCTACAAGTTCATCCTGTTAACCCCATTTTCCAATGAGGCAAATGACACTTTGCTTAAACAGCTTGTCCAAGGTCACAAGGCTAGCAATTTGAATCCAGGCCATTTGACTATAGTCCTAGATCCTTAACCACTACACACAGACCCTCGTTAGGCTAAAAAGACCCCAAGACCAATAAGGAGGGGCAGACAGGGGTGCATGTCAAGCCATCCCAGACAGAAGGCCCTCTCCACACCCAGAAAGAAGGCATAACCTTCATACCCAGCAACATGAAATATCAGGAAGTCCTTCTTTCTGGCTGGTCATTTTGTGTGTTGCTGCAATATAAACCCATTTTCCTTTATTCTGCACTTTAACTTGCAAAAACTCCATTCCCCTCACCATGACTCCTCAGCTTTGGAGGCTATTTCAGAGCCTCCCTTCAGTGTCTCTTTTTTATTCAAAGAGCCCAGCATATCCTTTTGTGCTTTCAGAGACAGTCCCATAGCAGGAACACACCAAAAGCAGGAGGGAAGGGTGAGGGCATTGGGAGACTCGACCCACCTCACACCCATCCCCATTCTGTGGGCTCCTTGCAGTCTCCCTGGCCTCAGTTTTCCCACCTGACAAATAGAGTTTTAAAACCCTCCGGGTCAACATACCATTTAACAAAATCACCCTTCCCTCGGCCCTCCTCTGGTTCTGTTTTCAGACACTCCCCCCACCCAATAGCATGGGAGGCATTGCATTCCATAAACTTTCTCAAATCACTTTCCTCCTCCCCACCCCCATCTCCCCGCCCGCCACAGTCCCAGACAAGGTGAGGAGAGGACGCTGTAAAAGGTGCCTCCTGCCCACACCTTCTGCCCTAGCGCCGCTGAGAGTGGATTCTCTCCTTGGCGGGTTCTCCCTGCTGACTTCCATCCAAAGACTGGTTCTCTCCCGCAGCCATTTCCTGCAGGCTTTGCGAACTTGTCCGCTGCTGGGTCGTGTCTGAGCGCTGAGAACCGTGAGCTCAGAGTCCTGGCACCCTCCAGGCTGCGCTCCTACTTCCATACAAGGGCTGAGAGCTGGGGGTGCCACCCAGCGGCTTGTAGGTCGCTTTGCCCGTCTCCAGAGCAAAAGCCCGCGCGTTCACGCGCGCATCACCCAACTCGCGGGCTTCCCTCTACTCTCAGCTCAGACGAGGGGGCGAAAAAGGAAAGAGAAAAACCTCCCTTCGCTCCAAGATGAAGCAGGGGGGACCTCCTCCCCCGCTACCCTTGCCCCCAGCCAGCTCTACCTCGTAGCCTGGGAGGACGGCCTGGAGTCGGCCCGGCTGCGGCGCGCTCCCAGGGAACTTTTACCTGGCCGGACCCAGGTAGGGCTCAGACAGGCGCTGATGCCTGAATAAGCTAGCCAAAAACGGACATTCCTCAGAGCCCACCTAGGGAACCCCGCTCTTCTCCTCTCTCAGGTCTACGTGCGCCCCCAGCCCTGAGAGAAGAATTCGACCTCTGGTTTTCAAGATTTGTGGTCAGGAGGGCGCGAGCTGGAGCGATGGGCGCCCCCAGGGCCGATAACCCTGTCCCTTAGCCGTGTGTGAAGTCCCAAGGCTCTGGGTAGCGCCTCCCTGCAAGAGCTCGTCTGCGGAGCGGTGGCGCGAGAGTGCTGCAGCCTGCCGGAACACCCGCAAACTCCCTGGCTTCCAGAGTTAGGAAAGCCGCCGACTCCCCAACCCTCAAGAAGACCACTGCTCCGGCTAAGGGCATCGGGCTCGGCACGCCGGTGTAAAGACCTGGGGCCCAGTTGGGCGAGATCGACCCCGATCCCTAGGTGTCTTCTCCCGTGTGCCCGGCAGCCCGGGAACTGGGATCTCTTCCCGCCTGACCCTCGGGCCCGCGGCCCCCGGCCCTCCCCAGCAGTGTCCCGGGGCGCGCCTGGCCGGAGCCCGAGCCTCGCCCGCAGAAAAGGCGCGGCGCTCGGAGGGGCCAGGGAGCCTGAGGCAGGGAGGAAGGGGATGAGAACAACGGGAGAGGGCAGAACAGGGACGCTGCACTTCAACTCACCTTGAGCCGCAAGACCTCGGGTGCTGATCACACTTGCTATCAAAGTGGCCACATACCAAATCATAGTACTACCGCGCGCCAGCCAAGAACCTCATCCTATCGCAAAGTGCTCCTGCGCCGCACACTTCTCGCCCGAGCGCTTGCTCACGCCCGCTCGACCCGCCTACGCCCCGCGCTGATGTTCCTGCAGCCTGGGCGGCCCGCTCCCCATCCCTCCGCGGCTCCGCTTGGCTCGGCGCGCAGGCTCCCCGGGCCAGGCGCAGCGGCACCTGCACTACCAGCCCAGGCAGAGCGCAGCCAGAGCCACGGTGAAGCCTAGCGGCCGGGCCTCCGGCTCCGCCCCCACCTCCCGCCCATTGGTCACCGCCCACAATCCTCAGAGACGATTGGCTCTGGGGCCTGGCCGTCACCGCCCGGAGGCGAGCCCATTTCAAGGTGCGTTGAAGTGTAGCCAGCACAGAGCCGCAGAATCATGCGCATTGCCAGAGACAAGGCGTTGTAGCGACTCTGCTCTGTTCTCTTCTTTGCTCACACTGCATGGCAAGTTTCTGGTAAAATAAATGGTAGCTTTTCTGGCTTGATAGTGGGACACTGGGAGTCTCAATTACCCATGACAGTTCTGAGGGGACGTCGCCCCCGCCCACCCAGGGAACCCAACATCCGGTTTCCATCCTGCTAAAAGCAATTCCCGGGAGTATGATGCTGATTCAGTGATGGGGAAACCCAGGAACTGGCAGTCTGGGAAAGCTCGGGAACGTCCTTCGCTGGAGATCTTTTCAAAGAGGTCATGCGCAACCTCCCCCGCCCCCAACCCCTTCCACACACGGACACGCTTCCCTCAGCAATGCACCCCTCCTACCCGAACGTGATGTTAAGTTAAGCTCCATCCAGCCTGAAGGCAGGGGAATGACTAAAATGACCTCTGAGAGTCGCTAAGATTTAGAATGAGTCATTGGCTCGGCTGCAGGAGGGGCACGGACCCGCCTCAGGAACACAGACTGCCACCCCCGGTGCAGGTCAGCGTTGCTCATCATTACTGAATCTCAACTTCGAGCAATAAAAGTTATTTCTCCTCCTTCTTCTAAAAAAGGCTGCCTCCTCGTGCACAAGTTTCCTGCCCTCTCCACCTACCTGGGGCCTAGCCCCAGGTGAGCAGCATGAAGCAAAGATGGATTTGGGAAGCAGTTTGGGGATCTGGAAGAGACAGATACACAGAAAGGAGGAGGCGGACTTCTTGTTGCCACAGAAGGAGACAGATGAACAGGGAAGGTCTTCATACTTCCCAATCTCTCTACTGTAACCACTCCTCATCCCCTCCCCCAACACAGTTGCATTTGCAGAAGAAATAAATGAGTGTCATGGAAACTACAAACAATCGCCAGCATTCTGAGGCTGCAGTGAAGATGGTTGTTCTTTCAGGAGTGCAAGCAATGGTGAGAGTGGCAGAGCTCCCTAGGATGGGCTGTTGGCCAAGGAGGGAAGACAGAGGGGCAGCAAAGGAGAGCTTAGGAAGTTCAGCTTCTCAAAACACTTTTTAGCCACAAAGCACTGGCTCTACGACGTGAAGGTCTCAGTAGAACAAGGAGATTTGCTTCTGTGAACACATACACATGTGTGCACACACACAAAATATATTGAAAGTGGCCTTGAATACTGGACAAACAGCTTTCCCTGAAACCTGAAACTTCTTAGCTCACTGCCAGCCAGGAGATGGAAAGCAGGGATCCCCAGCTGAGCAGCAAAGACATTGGTAAAGTTGTAGCATCTGGATGTAATCTAAAGAACCAGAACTCTTGAATAGCCTTCTACTCGACCCACCCACTCCAGTCCTGCAAACACACTCAAGATGCATAACTTTGTGGCCATCCCTCACTGAGCCTTTGCTTTAGGTTCTCTTTCTCTGCAAAGATGCCTTTCTTGGGGATATGAAGTCAATGAACTGGGAGCTCTAGGCCCCCACTGATTGGCTAATTCCCAGTACGCCCAAGAACAAGTCCACCTTCAACATAAACACATTCACATGCTTCCCGGGGTCCTAGCACTGTAAAGCCTACCGAGATCCATTTGCAGAGCTGGCAATAGCAGGGCCCTTCTCCTCCCAAAACCTCTAAGCAGCTTACTGGCCTAGAGAGAGATGCTGGATTCCTAAGGGCTAGCCCCAGTTCCTAGCTCTTTTTAGATACAAATAAGGCAGAGGAGTGAGAAGCATCTGTGCTCAGAGAAACGTTCTTCTAGTGGCCTGCAGAGTAAGGAAAAGGATGGAGCCACTCTCAACGTCATCATGATTGATCTGCTGGCCATCTACTTTGTCCTACTCAGTTTGCCGGTTTCTGCTAGGGAATTAAAGCTGTCAGATTGGAGGGAGAAAAAGTACATAAAGAGCTTAAGAGCATGAGTTGGATTGGGAAAGTTTCAAAGGAACTATCTAAAAAGGTGATCAAATTTCTTCTAGATAAATCTATTGAAAAGGGAATGGAACAAAGGAGTAAAGGCAGAGAGAGGAAAGAGAAAGTTAAGATACCAAGGGGAACGTTAGCATTGTCACCAGACCTGTCTCAGTTTGGTTTTATGTCAGCTCAAAAGAGACACGCGGTATCAGGCCACAGAGAAGACTGAGACCAATTACATGTTTCCCTCTTGGCATATAGCTGACCTCTGGACCCAGGAAGGATGGCAGCCCCTCCCAGGCATGGCTACATCCAGTGGAGCATTGAAGGTGCGCGTAGATCCCAGCCGTCCCAAAGGGACATGAGGGAAGAATATGAACCATTCCATGAGCAGCTCACAGGTGTACCTGATTAGTCACCCATGTCACCAATAGACACAGTGTGTGTATATCAGGTATGGGAGTTTATGCCAGCCTTTCTTCTTTTTGGAAATACAAAATGCTAGTCTTACTAGTTACTCTACGAAAAACCATATCCAGCCACCTACCTACATGTCCCCATAGGCCCTTGGAGAACAAGCGAGGAAGATGGCTGACAGAGCCTCAAGTCTAAGAAAAGGAGACTAGCCTTACTCCTTCCTCATATGCACTGGGCGAGGAGGACTCGAAAACAGTGGTCCTCTTGTGTGTCACCCCTTCCCGTCCTCCGTGGCTCCAGGCCTCTTTGTGGAGTCTAGGCCGGGACAGTTGTTGACACAGCAGCTTGTGAGGGAGAGAGGCAGCTCTAAGTGAAAACAGTTTACCCAAAATGAACACCAAAGAGCGTGCTGAGTATTTATATTATCAGGGAACTGTATTCGTTATCTTGCCATGTCAAATAATAACAAAACGTAGTGACTTAAAACAACAACAGTCATTTATTTGCTCACAGATCCATAATTTGGGCAGGGCCTGGTGGGGACAGCTCTTCTTGACTTCATAAGACCTCTGACCACCTGGGGGATGGGAGTCATCCTTTCAAGATGGCTCACTCACATGGCTAGCAAGTGGATGCTGGCTATTAGCCAGGACCGTAGGCAAAGAGCTGCCGTCCCTCTCCATGTGGGCTTCTCCACAGGCTGCTTGGGCTTCCTCATAGTGTGGTGGCTGGGTTCCAAGAGCTGGAATCCCTTTATGTCCTAGCCTCGGAAGATGCAATTCATCATTTCTGACAAAGGAAAAGCCCTGCCCCAATTCCAAGGCAGAGAATGCAGATCCCTCCCTCTCAACAGGAGCAGTCTCTGCATCCCCTTGTACCAAGAGCTGATGGGATGGGAGGCTGGGTCATAGCCATTTGGGAATGACACAGTCTTCAAAATTTAACGAAAATGAACTATAGAAGAAATTCCTAGAAAGAAAGGGTTTGCAAGCAAACCCTTTCTAGATCTTACAATTTTTCACTTTAGTTCCAGCTGCTACCACCAAATTCTAGCCTATTTGTGAAGTAAATCATTTCACCTTGTTTTCTCTTGATGTGCCAGAGACCAGTCAGCATGTTTGAAAAGAACTTGGAAGGAGAGAAGAAAATAAACAAAGGAAATTGGATTTCGGAAATATAAATATCTAATCTTAAGATCTGATACAGAAGAAGTGGAGAAAAGCTTTGCAAGATTCTCAAACCTCCTTAGCATAAGAATGTTTCATTTAGGCTCAAAATGTTCACAGAACTTTGCAGGCATCTTGCTCCGCTTCCTCTTCTCCCAGAGCCCTGCTGTTCCTTTCGGCAGGTGGCCTCTGTTCTTAAGTTGTCTTTCTGGACTTGAGTAGCTATTTTAACAGTCCACTTTACTCCTCCAAAAATAAATTCCTGAAGACTCCTTCTTATTAAAACTCAAACTTCATTATGATTCAAATTTCCCAAAATATCCAGTGTCCCCCTGCTCAGCTGCAGTTCCCCCAAAAGCCACCATCGTTGGTGCTGTGGCAGTGACTGGTCCAGAGACAGATCCAGCCCTTCCAATCACCACAGGACCATTGGCTTTACCCCTCCTTCTTGGCTTTCCAGGCCAGCTCTGAAGAGTCTCAAAGAAGACATGTTTCATGAGTCTGTGGCTTTATCTAAGAATGCGGAAAGGAGGTTCTCTGCTCTGTATCACATTTTTCCTGCAGAACTTGGGGGTCCTGGTGGCAGCCCTCCTTGTGAAGTGTCCCACAGAAACACACTGCCATGGGTCTTGAGCAAGCCATCACCCTGCTCAGGGCTGATCATAGAAAATGCAATCTGCTGGACTCCTGGGCAACTCTGGCCCACCTGAATATGCCCTCACCTGCGCAGCGTAAAAGGCCCAGCAGCAAGTGGCTGGAACAGATGGGCAGCAGCAGCCCCCACTTACACACTCTGGCATTCAAGAATCTAAAAGACAGCTAGGCGTCAGGGTTCTGCTGACTCATCTGAGCTCTGGCCCTAGCAAGTAGGGGGCCTGGGTCATTCTTTTGTCTGCATTAAACTTCCTCCTGTATGGAAGGGACAGTAGATGGTAGTAGGAATGAAGGTCTGCGGGGGACAGGGATCTGAAGCATCTTATGTGCTGTCTGTCTGTCACAGACTGTTCAACAATCTCAAGCAATAGTTTCTGTGTCCCTGCTACATTACATAGAAGGATAATTGAACCTGGCCTTATTCTAGAGTTCAAAGACTCTTGAATTGTCAGGGATTCTAGTAGAGTATAAGAGTTTCTGCAGAGGCACATAAAGTCATGGATTGGAGTCACCGGCATCACTGAAATTGGCAAAAGGTTGACATGAGCAGAGGAGCAGGAAGATATAGGGAATCGGCCAAAGAACAAGTCATGCCCTAGCATGACTCAAGAGGCAGAAAGATCAGAGACCTGGGCTCAAGAAGGAAGAGCTCTCTAATTAACAAGTAGCCACTGAACTGTGCTAGGCCTTGAGGGGAACACAAAGTTGACAAGCCACAGCCTCTATCGCTCAGAAGCTCAGCATCTATCTTGAAAGGTAAGGCTGACCCCTTGAAGAACATAACAAACTTTGTAGGCTTGGAACCTGGACAAAGACCGTGGCCAGGGCTCGGATTGCCATGGAACCTGAAGGTCGAGATAGTAGAGCGAGGTGAGAGGTGAGTGAAGGAAGTGAGACACGAGCTGAACCTTAAGAAAAGGAGGGAAGGACTGAATGGGAAAAACAAGGCACTGCAGAACGGAGGAGCTGCAGACCAGCAGCGCCCTGAGGGCAAAGAGCTGGTCGACCTGGTTCACTGCCGTGTCACGCCCCAGGCACCTACCAGGCAGAGGGCGTTCGACAGAGGTTCCTGGGGAAGGAACATGCAGAAGTGGAAGTCGGTGACTTGGCTGGCAGGTCCATGAACAAGGAAAAGGCTTCCACATTTAGAGCAGAGATGATGTTGGGGCAAAAGGAGGGAGTGGGTCAACTAGGAAAGGTGAGAAGAAGGAGTAAGCAAACAGGGGTAACACAAGGGAGTGGGGGACCACTTAGAAAGGTGAGGAGGGAGGGACAGGTCTGGGCCCAAGAAAAAGCTCAGGAGAAAGCATCTCCCTCAGCTCAAATAAAACCAAGGGGTGAAGAAGCGGGGCGCGGGTGGGGACAAGCAGCCCAAGCAGTGGTATAAGAGGGGCTCTGCTTCTGCTCGGGACCCACAGACGGATAGGCCGTGGGTGGGGGAGGAGAACAAACTCGGGAGTCACAGCTGGGGAGCCTCAGGGGGTCTGTTTCTGGCACACATTCGACCCCCAGACCTCTCCTTCTTGGACCCTTCGCACTTAGTTCTCATCCCCCACACAAAAGGGCCTTGTGTCTGAGTGCTAAGAGATGCCAAGCGCATCTTTATTCAACTGCCCCCCAGTTCTCCCCCAAGCCTTGGCATGGGCAGCGTTGTACCAGGTGCAGGAAACAGGAAAGAGGGCCTGAGGACAGACAGGAGCCAGAGGTCAGATGGAAATGTCAGCTCTCCCTGTCACCAGTCTCCGTTACTCCCTGCTGGCTCCTCTCTGACTATTGTCCTCAGCCACCCCCATCCTCACCCCCTGCCCCTTTGTCCCTGTCCCTATGCTTCTTTCACTGCCCTCTCCATCGCAAGACCACGCTTCTCAATTTGTTCTCCTTCTCTTTCTCTCTGTTTGGCTCCTTGTTGGGTTTCAGCGTGTTATGGAGAGCCTAGGGACAAGACCAGACTCATTCTGATAGAAAACATTCATGACAAGGCACCACAGCAGCAAGCTCCTGGGGCTCTTGGACACAGGGGAAACACAGCGTAGAGGACAGGTTACCGGACTCCAAGTCAGAAAACCTAAGTCCCAAACCTGCCTTACCTCACCGGCACTGAACACTTCAGCGAGTTGTAACTTCCCTAAGCCTCGTTGGAAATTCCATTAATGCCTGACCGTTGAGACAGCAGCTGACATTCACAAATATGTAATGAGTTACCTATCACGAGCCATGCAATTCGCTAGGTGCAGGGTGAGCAATGCAGACATGGTTCTTGCCTCATTGAACGTACAGTTAGCAGCCAAGAGGGCTGTTGAGAATAGAGGGAGCTCAGAGGTTAGCACAGTGGCCAGTCCATAGCAGGTGTCCCAGAGGTACTTTGCACAGAGGCATATAAGAAGCCTGGTGAGGAGAGCCGCCTGGCCTCTACACCCCCCATGAGGCACAGCTGCTACAGTGCTGGTTCAAATCAGAAGAGGGTGCTGACCCTCTAGCCTTGCTTGCAGCCCAATGTCAGTCTCTAGGTGGTTAGAAACTAGGGAATAGCATGAAATAGTGAAGAATCATTAGGAGAGGGGATATCTCACCCTGGGAAGGCCCCACTGGGTGGGAGATTCTGGTGTGTATGCTGGAGAAGCATGTGTCCCTGGGGTAGAATGGGAGAAACAGAAAAACAGTGATGGGGGCTATTTGGGAGGGAGGAGAATCCATCCAGAGCCTGACTTCTGGGGGCTTAGAAGCCACACTCCCTCCCCCTCCCTTTCTAGGAAACCAATGTGGGGGAAGCCTGTGGACTGGGGGTGGTCACAGCTGCCAGGGAAGCCCAGAGCGGGAGGGCTCTGTGGGTGGAGACCAGTTGAGGCACTGAAAAGAGTCTCATAGGGAACCCCGGACAATGAGCTGATAGAGGAGGAACGTGGGGAGAAGGGGGTGGGGGGCAGGCTGCTGCCACGGCTGCTCTCCTGGCAGCTTCCCAAGGTTAATTCAGGGGCACCGAGAAGCCTCCGAGACATTCCAGCACAAGGGAGGCTGGTTTGAAAAGAGCATTTGCTGCGGGGAGAAGGGGCCTTTCTCTGCCTGGGCTGCTGTTCCTCTGTGGATGGTCTTTAGGGCCTGAGCTCCATGAAGTGACACGGGGTGGGGGCCAGTGTGTATGGCTTGCCATTCATCATCCAGGCAAATGGCCACGCTTGGCAGACAGGACAGGGGCCCGCGACTGGTTCGGCTGCCTTTGGACCCTCAGATGAGGGTAACGGGGGTCTCTGTTCATGGAGTTCCAGAGTCAGACTGTACCCCAGGAGCTGTGGGCACTGAGAGGAGAGCACAGAGGGAGACAAGGGGAGAAAGCTGAGTGTGAACTGAACACTGGGTGGCCCCTTCAGGGGGGAGGATCAGGAGCGGCACTGTAGGAGAAAGCCTGGATGTTACCGAGCTCCGCGCCCTGCATCTAGGCTGGATGTTTGACTTGATAAAAACACCAAGGATTTTGTCATACGGCACGTCATCATACGGCACGTCATACAGCTGAAACCCACATCTCTGCACAAACACACACACGAGCAGTGCATTGTGCACACACCTACCGTGGGAACCACACACACCTGTGCAAATCACACACACAACTGCAGAACACTCCTGCCCATGTGCTCACAGGCAAAATGGCTTCAGATAACCACACAAATGTCACATCTGCATCTGTACACCAACCCAGCTCACATCCTCTTAAGCTGCTTATATGGGTATATGTATACCATATCTTCACATATCACAAGGTTAGCACACACTAGTTCATGTGTGCATGGGACCTCCAGCTTTCCCACACTAGGTCCGACGGCTTGTATGTCCCTGGAACGTTCTTCTCTTCGTGTCCGATCCCAAGGAGACTTGTTTACATGAAATCCACCTTCTGAAACTCACCTTGAGCCCAGGGTCAAGGTCCCCCTATTTCTCACCAAAAGTCTTGTCTCCAGAGTAGCCAGCTACCACCCCTACCTGTTCCAGACACTAGGTAGCAGGCACCAGCAGGTGGCGCCAGCAGGAACCGCATGTAACCAAGATCGGTATTGAGAACACATCCACATTTCTGGAAGGAAAACGGTCAGACCCAACCTAAGGCCTCCTTACTGTGTCCAAGGCCGTGCCCAGTAAGTGGATGTACCAAGAGTACCAAGCCACAAGAAGCCACTCCCAAGGAAGAGGAGGGAGAGGACAAAGGATTGGGAGCTCCAGAGAAGATGGGAAGCTGAAGACTAGGGGTAGAAAAGAGGAAAGAGGAGCCTAGAGCCAGCTCTTGTGTGGGCTTTCTGAGGTTTGGACGTGTGGGTGCTCATGTGTTAGTGTTTGCACACACATCGGGCGCTGTGCTATAATGCGGGTGGGTTACTTGTGTGTCAGTGAGTATGGAAGCAGTAGGTGTGAACAGGCTTGAGACAGTGGGGGCGGTGGGGTGCTGCATGTACTGTAACTAGGGGAGGGGGTAAGGGTGGAACCAAGCAAACGGCCTCTCATGACAACAGTTCCACCCTCCTCACACACAGCAGGGTTGTTAGCCCCCTCCCACACACTCGCCACACCGTGCACACTCCAGGGACACACACTGCACTCTCACACTACCCACGCAGACAGGTGCTGCACTGCCACTTCCAGACCTGCCCACCCACGCACGTTCACACATCTATACGGGCCCTGTGCAGAACCATGGGAATACATATAGATGCGGGCGAGACACACACTGACACTTGGGCACACGGCTCTGCACACGTGTGCACGTGTGGGCACATGCACATTCTGTGCTGTATCTATAAATTCTCAGTGCCCCCTGCACCCAGAAAATGGGGAGACAACTCTCCTGTCCTGTACCACATCCTAATTTCTGAGCCTCTCCAGGTCCAAGAGAGAAGTATGAAACCCGAGAGTCCCCTTGTTTGGGGACCGTGGGTAGGCAGAGAACATCCATCCACTCTGCACAGCCTTTGCTGGAGTGTGAGCGACAGAGGTAACTCCCTGTCCCGACGACGGTCCTGCTGAGGTCCCCAGCACTGTGGACAGCGCCTCAGCTAGTGGGTCATCTGAAGCCTGTGAACAGTTCTCAGAGGTTCAGGATGCAGGAGCACCCTTCTCTGCACACGGAAGACCAACTAGAGCCAGACACATTCAAGTCCCAACTCCTTCAACTCTGAAGTCTTATAAATAGGAGATAAAAATTCCTGCTTCTCGGGGCCATTGTAAGGATCAAATGACTTGAAGACCATAAAGCGTCAAACACTGTGCCTGGCACATACTAGAGGAAACTCTCTACAGAGGTAACAGCTACTCTGGTTTCCGTCCCCATGAACTTCTGGACAAGGAGGATAGTGGCTTGTGCAAAGCATCTAGTTTGCTTGGTAATATGGTGTTTCCACGTGGCGGGGCCATGAGCTGGGTGATCTGAGTTCAAGCCCTAGCCTTGCAGAATGTTAGCTCTAACACCTGAGTAGGTCACTCACCCCATTTGAGTTTTAGTTTCCCCTTTTATTGACTTAGAATAGTGAAACAGCTAACACTAACTGAGCTTCCTACATGCTGTACCTTGGTAGAAACACTTTCTAAAGATTAAATCACTAAATTCTCGTGACAGTAAGTGGAATGATCTGTTATTGTCCCCATTTCATAAGAGAAGAAATGAAAGCACTTGGCAAAGATCACACCTACTGTAGGGGCAGAGGCAGGGTTGAAACCCAGGCAGCCTGCCCCCGGAATTCGTGTTCTTAACTGTGACGCTACACTGCCTCCTTCACAGTGTGTCATGTGCATCAGATGACATCATGGGTATAAAAGTAGTCTGAAGATTGCAAAGCATTATACAAGATGAGGGTATGTTGTTCTGCATCCCAGCCTGGCTCATGCTATGAGTAACTGCACACGAAGTGAGAACCGAGATGAACACAAGGAACAGGGTGGGGATGGCTGCCATCTGGGACTGACACATCACACCAAGAAGGGAGAAATGGGGAGGGGAGGGGCCAAAAGGGGCAAGCAGCCACAAGCAGCCATGCTTTCGATGCTCTCCTAGTCAACCCACTACTAGCTTAGAGGTCAAACTACTTTGTAGAATACAAAGATTATCATTTTCAGGTCGCCCTGAATGTTTCTTTTGATTCTAATCATTGTCTTTTCCCCTTTGCACCCTCCATCACCACTCCTTAGCCAGTCTCTAGTGTCCCCTCTCCTATGTCCTGCGTCATGATGTGTTGGAGACTCCCTGTTACAGGAAAACCACCATTGGAGTCCAGAGCATCCTAGGGCAGTTCTCAGAAGTACAGTCCAGTCAAGAGGCCCCCATGGATCGGAGCAGGTCCCCCACTGTCTCAAAAAGAAGAGGACATGCAGACCAAGGACTCCATTTGCAGGAAAAGAGACCTCTGGACCCTCTCCTTGGTCCCCAACCTGACTCATTCTAAAATGACCTACTGCTTCCTGGAGAAGATTTTTCGATTCTCAGAAAGAAAGCAAACCCCTGGTTTTGTTTTTTTTTGGGGGAAGGCCCATACCCCTTGTCCTTGGCTGGCTACCACATAAGACAGAACATACACTGGACAGGTCGGACGTTCCTTCAAATCCCTCAACTACCCCACCTCCTCCATTTTCCCTTCCAGCATCTCCCTCAGCATAGTCCTTCCGCTTTTCCTCTCCTGGCTGATAAATCCATTAGAACAGCTTTCTCTTTCTGTGCCCCTCAGGCTGGCAAAATGAACCCAGGCATTTAATAGCAATGGCTGAGAGTCTAACACCACTAGCAGTGCTGAAGGCACCCAAGCACTCTGTTTTAGTCTTGCTCCTTTCCCACCTTATCATGTTCCCTTACAATTTAATCTGGACCCCCTACTGCCTAAACATGCTGCAATAGCTTCTTCTCTACATTTCAAGGAATGATATTCTTAAGGAGTCCCTACTAAATTTGAGGAGGCTGAAAACACACTAGGAGAGTCCCAGTGGACCCCAGAATTGTATGGGTTTCAAAAATTGTCATTCTACCCTCTCCTCTTTAACCATGGCTGAGAGACTCCTCCACTCTCTCCAGCAGCTCGGCTTTCCTCTGCACCTGCTGCAGGCAGACAGGATGCCCATTACACGAGATTCCTCTTGGCTGACTCGCTGTTTCCTGAGATCCTCACTTCTTCTTTCACGCCCTAAAGCCGCATTTCTCCAGACATGGCTCCTAACCACGTGCCTTAGAATCTCCTGGACCATTTGATGAAATCTCAGATTCCTCACCTCAGACCCACCCCAGATAAATCACAACCACTGAGGGTAGAGCCCGAGAATCCGCACTCTCCAAAGCCTCTTGTGGCTGAGACTTAACTGCAGTTTGAGAAACTGCTACCTCAGTGCAGCAGCAACAAGCCTCCAAAGCCACCTGGGACACTCCCTGCCCCATTAACCTTGACCCGAGGTGAGTAAAGGCCTTCATAGACATTCATGCTCTGCCTCCCTGGAGACTCCTCCCTGTATGGGAGAAGCCCTGTTACGGCCCAGAGCTGGCTCTAGACTATGTACCCAGCGCTACCACTAACTGGCTGTGGGACCTTTGGCAAGCCACTTGGCACCTTGCCTCCACTTCCTGGCTTCTCATGTGGGGTATGATACTTGTTCTTTCACCTCGTAATCATGTTGTAAGGTTCAAATGAGAAAAGTGAAAGCTTGTTGAAAAGCTGTAAGTCTTGAACAAATGACGTGTGTTTTTATTATTATGTAAGAGACACGTGGGTGTAAAAGAGTATCTCTCAAGACAGCCTAGTTGCATGCTGCAGATCAGCGAGGGAGAAACCACGAAGTGGCCTCCAGTCCCACCACGCAATGGGTTCTCTTCTCAGAGCCCAGCCTGAGCCAGGTGGGGAGAGAGTCTGAACTGGCTTCATGTGCTCAAGAGAGAAGTCCCTGGGTCTCTTTAAATGAGTCCCCTCCCCCTGTGTCTCCTCTTCACCTCATCCCAGTCTGCCATGTAGGCCACCAGCCCCACCAAGGGCAGTGGGCCCAGCCCTCTGCATCAGCTCCTCTCCCTCTAATTACTCTTCACACACTCTGGCGCCAGGCCCTCCAACCAAATTACAATTGATTCTTCACTCCTCCTGGATCAATGCCATCGACCCAAAACAGGGAGTACGAATCCAAATTGACCCTCTAGGAAACTAACAGCCCCGGGCAAAGCCCAGCAGAGAGACCTGCCCACCCAAACTTTGCATGTGCATGCATGCCTACACACACATACATATGTGCTTAAGAAGGCATGTGGATGAGTGTGTGTACAACATGTAGACACATAAATAGTTTGATATACACACCTGGAGAGTCTCCTGTATGTCCCACACATGGTATACAAAAACACACACTCATTCGTGGGCAATGTTCATGCGCTATCGACCAGAAGAAGAGAACATTCAGAACCACAGAAAGCTTGCCCTGGCCGAGTGATGAGCAGAACTCCAGCTTCTTACCAGCCCCCTCCCACCACCCTCCAAGCAGCACACTCAGGAGCACGCACTGCCTGTGAGTCATGGTGTGATGACACCCACCTCGAGCAGAAGCTCTTCTGCCAGTTGTGTAGGACTCTGGCTCCCACTCCTCTGGGCGTGCCATGCCTACTAATCCCTTCAGGGGTGTTGGAGAAGTGCCCGGCCACTTCTGTACCAGACAGAGCCCATTATAACTCAGCTGGGCTTTCTCTACACCTCTAGCCCCAGAGGAGCTTGGGGCACATCTGCACCTGAGGCCCCAAACAATAGGAAGTCAGGTGTCAAGACTCACAGACACCAATGCAACAAGACAGCTACCAGCCTACTTTCATCCAACATAGATATGGGGATACAAAGAGAATGTCAAGCAGAGAGAGAGAGAGAGCAAAAGGGGACCACCCACGCAATACAGCCCAAACAGATGCCCAAAGTCTCAGACTGCACTGCCCACTACGCTGTGTTCAAGTTCTTCTACTCTCCATCACACAAACCAGACCACTGGCCTCCTGCCAAGTCCATCTCCAGGTCAAGTCATAGAAACACAAAACATCGGAAATAGTAGGGCCCTTAGGGACTGTTACCAAGTCATCCCCTCCCCATTCTCTCAAGGCCCAGATTTCCTTAAGACATTCTCAACAAGGGACCGTCCATCACACTACACATGTTCACTGGGACACCTTGGGAGATGGGGAGCTCTCATCATGCATCCAGCTCTCTGGCTGAACAGCTCTAAAATTCAGCCAAAGTCTTTCTCCCCTTAATGTCCACCAGTGGGCCTGAAGAAAGAAAGCCGTTTGATTATAAATGGTTGGTTGTTTCACTGAAGTTCCTTATAGGAAGGATCCCTGGTTTACAGTTCTACTCACAGTTCTCAGTTCAGGACTCTGTTCAGAGGCAGATGACTGAGACCCTGGGGGGTAATCTGACTCTCAGAGGGAGGTACAGGTGATTTTGACCTTTCATAGGCAAGAGATGATCTTGAAAATGTCCAACATAGCTTTCAACCTGTGGAGGAAGCCCAAGTTGAGTTTGGGGAAGTTCTTTCTGGGGTCTCTCTGGGTTCAGCGTCCCTTGAGATAAAGAGAGTTCATAGGGTTACCGCAGAGGATGATACACACGTCTGGGGTCTGAGGAGAACATGTCCACTGCTGTACGTGTCTATGCACAGCCCCAGACCTTGGCTCCGGCGTTACACTCTGCGCCTTAGCACCTCGAGTGGCAGTCTCTGAGCTCCACCACGTGCTCAGCGTGAAGCTCCTCTGTGTAATCTGCTGCCACACCTCCCTCCCTCAGAGCATCCCCAACACCTCTCTTGAGGGCCTGAGGTCCACCAACTTCCCTCCCCTGGGCCCCCCACACCACACTAGCCATCACTGCTTGGATGGAGAGGCATTTCTTGCTTTTTACCCCTCACTGGCAGGCAGAATAACAGAAGATCAATCTGAGAGAGAAAAGAAGCCTGAGGGAGGTCCCCGTGGTGGCTTGGTCACCCACCATGCCATCTCCTGCCACCTCCCCATTCCCAAGGAAAGGTTAGAAACCATTTACCAAACCTCCTTACAGCTATGTTTCTGGGTGTGAATTAGAGTCCATTCGTGCCAGGCACTTGTACAGTATTGGGAAGACTAATGAGATATGGAGGTACTGTCCCTGCAGACTTGGCTGTTGATGGTTTTCAAGGTCATCCTAGTCTTGCAGAGTTTCTAGTGTCCATTATTCATTTTCTAAGTTTCAAAAACAGTAGCAGCAGTCTCTTCATTTGACTGCCTAATCCCTGGATTCTACTACCCAGCCTCCCATCTACAAGTCTCGAGACTTGTCTGGGGCTCATGGCTGCTCCAGCTATGATGGGCTTAGCCCCAGTGGCAGCCTCCATGTTGCAGAGTCCCCGGTACTGCAGCACCATAGAAGTCATTCTAGTAGCTCAACACGGAGTCGACTTCTCCTGCCCTTCCAACGGTTGCGTAAGCCCCTGTGTTTCTGTATTAAATTCCATCCTGCTTAAAGTCTCTAGAGTGGAGACATCTTCCTTCACTGAACCTTGACAAACAAGGTGAATCTGGATTAAGGCCAGTTTGACAGATATTTAATGAGTAAAAACCATTGACTCTGGCACTGTGCCCATGGAGACACTTAGGCACCTAAACACATCAGCATGTCAGCAAGGTCCCGACATGGCAGAGATAGGAAAGGCGAAGGGGAGCAGAGGTTTCGAGATCCAGTCACCAGCCAAGCTAAAGGAAGACAGGCTCGTGGAAGAACGGCCTTTGGAGTCAGAGAGATGGCGTTGGGTCCTGGCTGTGGTGCTCTCCACGGAATGAACTTGGACACGTTGCCTTCCCTCTATCTCAGCTGCAGTTTCTTTGCTTTATCCTGCCTCTTCCCCTCCTTTGTGCTCTTTGTCATTCACCCTCCAAGAGGCAGGGCAGACGTCCTCTTCCCAGGTCTTCCTGGGCCTCCTCTTTCTGTGCCTCTGTCCTGTGCTAACCTCTCATAACCTCTTCCACATGGTTCATAGAGAATGTTCAGCTGATTGGATTAACCTGATTTCCATTCTGGCGTTTCTTCCTTCACATACACACACATCCACACATAAGCACACATGCGCAGATACACACGTGCACACACACTTCTGGAATATACTGTTTGTCTTCAGTCAGGTTCTCTAGATGTAGAACCTAAGATGGAGATTCTGGCACAAGGGACTTCTTGAGGGACAGTCCTCAGGAGGAACCTATGAGAAGTTGAGGGGAGCGGGATGGGCAGGGGAAGAAGCCAAGGAAGCATGGGACTCCATCAGAGTCTAACTTCAGCCCACTATCCCCTGGAGTTGAAGAGTAAACTCCAAAGGTGCTACATGGCTGGCCCACCTTGAGAAAAGGGGGCTGGCCTTTGTAAGCTGCATTGGTCAGTCATGGCTGTAGGTTGCCCCAGGTCAGGGCAGAACTTCCCAAGCATTTCCCTGCAGGGAAGGGTGCAGGTGTGAGTCAAGAACGGCCAACACAGCTGGGGTGGGTGTAGCAGCCCAACAGAGGGGTCTGGGAGAAGCACTAACTATCAAAGGTATAAAATGGAAAATGTATTCCAGGTTTGGGCAGATGGGGTCAAAGGAAAGACAGGAGGGTCCTAATCAATTTGCCTTCCTACTGCATCAGATGAGCCAGAGCTGGATGAAGCAGATTCCCACCAACATAGCAAATGGTCATGACAAAGAATTGGTTATGCTTGCAGGTAGTTGGAAATTAATAATGAGCTTATTAATTAAGAACATAAAGCTGCAAGGTGTTTTTTATTATATGCAGCAAACAGCCAGTATTTAGGTTGCGGTGAATTCTGAGCTGCGTGGGGGGACTTGTGAGCCACGAAAGGGCACAAAGGTGGAAGACATCCAGGGCTGTGCTCCTGCCACTCTGCCTGAAATGCCTTCCAGGAACACGCCCTCTCAGCATCTTCCCAGTGGAGCTAACAGAGGGTCCATCCTGCCCTCTTCTGACAGACTGCAGGGAGGTCCTCTTTCTCTGCAGCTGGAAGGCAGAGCTGTTCCATCCAGAAGCCTAGGATGGACAAGAAAATCTTTGTGCGGGGAATACAGGGGCAGTCCTGTGAAAACACAGGGAATGTGTGGCTTGGCCCGGTCCTTAGCAGCCCCTTTGCCAGACAGAGAAAGAGCAGATCTGCCCACTGCTGCCCATCCCCAAAGAGAAAAGACACAGCCCAGGAGCCTAGAGGATGGGTGACCTGGACCCTTGCACTTTGGCCAAGAGAGACAATGCCACAGTGACCTGGTGCATGAGATGCTTTGACCTGGTCCTTGAGACATAGTGACCTTGTGCGTGAGATTCTGTGCGCAGGGGACGGACATAGCGGCACGTATGTCCTGCCTTGTAGTAGATCTCCAATCACCTCTAAGCCAGGAATCTTGAGTCCTATGCCCCCTGCAACAGGCTTCAGGGAGGCTAGAGTCCCCAAACAGGAAAAGAAGTGCTCCAGGGAGGGGATGCTGCAGGAGTGTTTTCTAACCCGGTCTGCTTCATCTGTCCTCAGCCTTACTGCCTTCCCTGCTCCCTCCTACCTCCACCATTTCCTTCCCAGAACAGACCAGGTGGTGATTATTCTCAGAATATCTCCTGGGATGAAAAGAGGAAGTGACAGCAACAGGTCCCAGAGAATCTGCCTGGAGACGTCAGATGCCTGAGCAGTAACCCATGCTTGGCCCTGCCAGCCCCAGGTCCCTGGCGGGGTGCCCCACTCTTGTTCCTAAGGAGACAAGGAGAGTGGTGGCTCCCTGCTCACTAGCCTGGCATGGTAAAGGCACCATTGGCCTGGCTCTTGTTTACAGGGTGAGTGCTGAGCCAGAGTATTGAAGAAGGGGACATGTTGTGCAATAGGACGTTCCGTATATGGTGAGAAACTGCTGGAAATGGAGATTTAGCCAAGAAGACCGGACTTGGTCTCCAGGGAAATAAGGGAGATGTAAGCAACTCGAAGTGGATGAGAAGGAGTGCGGAGCAGGCACAGGCTCCTCACCGGCCTAGATCAATTGATGGGCCCGTCAGTGTCTCTGGCTAAGCTCGGCACTCACCCTTTTCCATCCCTCTTGTCCTCTGGCAAGCATCACCCACTCACCTCTTCACTCCAGGACGCTGCTTCCACCACAGCAAACACTGCACTAGCTCCACTCCGACAACGGCTTCCTCTCACTTGAGTCGTTTTCTTTTAATCCTCATCCAAGGACACATTTATTGAGTTCAGAGAGAGGAGAGAAACATCGATGTGAGAGAGAAACATCAATTGGTTGCCTCCTGTTTGTGTCCTGACCAAAGACCGAACCCACAACCTCGGTATGTGCCCTGACCGGAAATCGAACCCGCATCCCTTTGGTACATGGGGTGATGTTCCAATCAACTGAGCCACGCAGTCAGGGCTGACGTGAGTCATTTTCTTAAGCACTTACTGAAAACTGGAAATGTTAAGATTTGCTGAATTTTGGGATCATGCAGAGGTCAAGCCACTCTTCCCCTACCTCTAGGGAGGGGTCCTGCCAGAGTGTGAGGTGTTCTTCTGTAACTATGCATAGGTTGTGTTAAGATAAAAAATAATACTTAGCCAGAGACTCAGAGCCCAGCCTGCCTAATTCCTGCCATGCCACCACTGTGCTCAACACCACTCAGACCCCCTGGGGTTCATAGAGAGAGACAGAAAGAGAGAGATGCAGGTATGCAGGATAGTGCCAGGATGAGGGATGCTCTTGAAGTGTGTGCTGCCAACCCAAAACAGTCCCTGGGAGCAGGCTATGCACATAGTGGACCCCTTTGGCCAAGACTACAGGCCAATGTTCTTGCTTCTTCTCTCTAGGTCTACAGCCACTTGACCAGAAGCAAAGCACAAAAATGAAAGTGTAGCATTTCTTCTGAATGCCCCTGCCAGGAATCCACAGATCAGGACAGTCCACCAGTGGGACAGAAGGAAAGTCCTGGGACCCAGTATCCTGAGAGAGAGAAAGACAGACAGACAGACAGACAGACAAGACAGAGAGAAAGAGAGAGAGAGACCAAACGTATAGCATCTTGGCTCCAAACCATCATTGCTCTTGGCCATGGAAACCCATCATCTTTTCTGCAGTGATACTACAAGGGAGGGAATGAGGGAGCAGAGAAACCCTGAAGCTTCCCCTAGTCACCAACATCCCAGGGAAGCCAAGTCACTAAGTTGTTCAGCACTTCCTGGCACGAACATTTTAGGAATCTAATTGTATTTCCAATGTCTTCAGGGTCCTCTTACTTTCACCTGAGCTAACAGGATGAGAAGCCAAATTAGTGATGCTGTGGGAGGCTTCAAATGGTGCTTCCTGTGGGTATTATTTCAAGCCTAATGTTGTATTAACACAGCTCTGCTTGGTGATTACTATATTATTATATATTAATCATAGGATAATGATGATGCACACTCACCCTGCCTCTCTCCACAGTCTGTTATGAGATCCCACCTAGATCCTGAGGCAGCACGCCTGCTCTCCCTGTATCTGCACCCCCAACCTGCCCTGAAGGGCCAGCCTTGGGCTCAACACCCTTTCTTGCAGGTAGAGTCAGAGGAGGATAATTTCCTCGTGTCCATGTTCCAAGTTAACAGTACCCAAAGCCTGAGTTTGGAGCCCACAGATCTTTGTTACTCATTAGCCCCTCTTTTTTACCTCCAGGTGTGAAAAAGTCTAGGAAGCAAAATAAGGTCTAGAAACAATGAAAGACAGTTTGAAGTCTTTCTGAGATCCAAAAGATAAAGAGGCTGAAGCTTGTTAACTCATCCAAGTACTGATTTAGCACTACATTGTGCCAGCTCATCTGTTCATTTTTTAAGTACCTATTGAGCCTTTACTTGGTAAGTACTGTTTTAGGCAAAGTGAACAAGATGGACAAAATTCTTACCTTTATGGAACTTCATTCCAAAAGGAGGTTCCATAGCAGGCCTTGGGGATACAACAAGTGACAGGTCTTGGTCCTTAACCACCTACTGAAGACAGTCATTTAAAAGTATGGTCCAGGTCCCCACTGGTGCACTGACTTAGGAGAAAGATACCACAGAGAAAGACTCACTCCCTGACCTCAATGAACACAGAACCAAGAAGGAAAAAAGTACAAATAAATACACTACAACTGATGAGGCACCAAAGAACCAAGGGAATATGCTCCTGAGATGGGCCTAATAGAGTCATCAGGGAAGATGTCACTAAGTGTAACTGCTTGTTTTGGGGGTCATGCCACGTGCCTATGGTTTACTCTTTGCCCTTTCAGGCCGTACATCTTTTCAGGGGTCCTTCTGTACCATGAAGGTCATTTGTACATGATTCCCCACCATGTGACCAGGGCACAGAATATGACTTGCCTGCCTGGTACCCGTGCTTTTATCTCATCCCTCCCCTACGGCTGACCAATGCTACCAGCAGAACACTGTGGAAGGGATGGTGTGTGACTTCCAGGGCTGCATCTCAGAGACACTGTGGCTCCTGCCTTGGTCTCTCCTGAATTGCTCCTAGGGGAAGTCGCTGCCATGCCATGAGCATGCGTGAGCAGCCCTGTGGAGGGGTCTACATGAAGAAAGCTGAAGACGCCCACCAAGAAAGAGCCAGAGCCACCTTGGTGGCCACCTTGGAAGCACATCCTCCCGCCCCAGTCAAGCCTTCAGATGGTGGCAGCCCGGGCTAAGATCAGATTGTGATTTCTTGACAGAGCCCAGGCCAGGACCAGCTAGCCAAACCTCTCCTGAATTTCTAATCCACAGATACCATGAGAGATAATAAATGGATATGATTGTCTCAAACCACTAACTTTGGAGATGATATGTTATGCAGTAGAGATAACTAATATGTACCCCTAGCAATCACCTAGTTCCCAGAGCACAGCAGGTGCTCAGGAAATGTTTGATGAATGAATGAATAAGTGAATGAAATTTCTAGCAGAGGGATCACACATTAAACATTGTGACTATTGGTAGGAGAAGAGGAGTGGCCATAACATGGAGAACCAATGGAAAGAGAGTAAAACCTTGGAAAAATTTTAAAAAACTTAACTTACAAGCCCTGGCTGGTGTGGCTCAGTGAAATGAGTGCCGGCCTGTGAACCAAAGGTCGCCGATTCGACTCCTCGTCAGGGCACAGGCCTGGGTTGTGGGCCAGGTTCCCAGTAGGGGGCGTGTGAGAGGCAACCACACATTGATGTTTCTCTCCCTCTCTTTCTTCCTCTCTTTCCCTCTCTCTAAAAATAAATAAATAAAATCTTAAAAAAAAAAACTCAGCCCATTAAAGTGGATATCTAAGACACGTCCTAATACTACATCTTCTTTAAATCAAAATAATTGGCTCTAAGTCCTCATTGTCACTCAAGACCCTTCTCTACTCCTGCTGTAAATTCACTGAAGAATCTGAGAGAGAACCCCACATGGGGAAAGAGTCTCTTCTCCCTACTCTGTTGTCATCACCTCTGATGCCTTCAAAGCCCACACACCATGACTTCTTACAGCCATGTTGCTCTGTATAGCTAGAGGGACCTCAGTGGGAGTCCCAGTGTCTAGAACACGTCTCTTTAAAATACAATAAAGCCATTCTCTTCTGAGGCCTCACTCCTCATTCATTCACAGATACTGGGTACTGTATTCGTCAGGCTCTTCCAGCAAAACAGAATCAATAAGATGTATATAGAGATGTACAAATACAAGGATACAAACAGATAAATGGACTGGATGGTTAGATAGATAGATAGATAGATAGATAGATAGATAGATAGATAGATATTTTTTAATTGGCTCACACAGTTGGAGCTGGCCAACCCAAAAACCCGCAGGGTGGAGACCCAGGGAAGCATGGTGGTTGCAGTGCGCCTCCGATGGCCGTCTGTTGGCGGTGCTCCCTCTTCAGGGAGGCTCAGTCCTTCTCTCTTCAGGCTTTGAACTGGTTGGATGAAGCCAGCACACTTTTATAGAGTGATCTGTTTCACTCAAAACCTACTGGCTTAAATGTTGATCTCATCTCAAAAATACCTTCACAGCCACATCCAGATTAATGGCCAAATATGCAGGTACCAGGATGTAGCCAAGTTACACATAAAATTAACCATCAATGGTCATCTAGGCACTGGGGCTATAGTAGTAAACCAA
Source organism: Macrotus californicus (assembly GCA_007922815.1). Lineage (NCBI taxonomy): Eukaryota > Metazoa > Chordata > Mammalia > Chiroptera > Phyllostomidae > Macrotus > Macrotus californicus. Next base: position 73,331 of record VMDR010001936.1, read on the forward strand.
AACGAACAAAATCTTTGGTCCTACTGGAGCTTTTACATTTCAGGGGTGGGGAAATAAAAATAATAAAAATAATCACATGCATATGAAATATTACTACCGGCCAGGGGACCTGGCCCTGAGTGGGTCCACCTGGGGCTGGTGGGTAGTGTGTGGGTCCTTGACTTTGTGTAGGAAAGATTTCACAACACATGTCCAGGTGATTTTGAGAGCACGTTTATTAAAGCTGGGGACAGTGAAACAAGAAAGGAATTAGAAGTAACAGAAGAGCCCAGTCAGAGAAAAGGGATCTTGGAGACAGGTTCAGGGGATTAGCCTGGGATGAGCAGCAACTGCCCATTGCTCCCCTGATTGCAAGTCTTGAGGTCCTGTTAGGATTTAGGAGATGCATGCCTGTAGGAGAAGTAGAGAGGAAAGGAAAGGGGGAAAGGGAATGGCAAGGGCTGCTCCCCAGAGGGAGAGTGCTCATTCTGAGTCCTTCGTCTTGAGGACTTTATCTCGTCTTGCAGGTGGGAATCTTAGGGGCACCTCAGGGGAGGTCTCAGCAGACTACTCATCAGCTCTCCGGGTGCACCCTTTCAGGGACGTCGTCTCCACTGACTGGTCAGTGACAGGGCAGGGGGTCTGCGGTCATTGCAGCTGGTCCTGGGGTCACCCACCTGGTTTTGCTGCTTTTCTGGGCTTGGAGCTGAAACACAACTGAGGTCTGGATGTTGTCTCCAGGGAGGTGACCTTCTGTATCTGGCTGTAAATTGCTTGGCCAATTTGTTCAGCTCTCGGCCTCAATTTCCCTATTCCCCTTGCCAAGGAATTGCCTAGCTTCTTACCATCCTGTCTCAATATGTTAGGTAGTTCTGATGTTAAGAAGAAATACAAACCAGGTGAAGTGAAAGAAACTGCTGAAGGGTGGTCAGGGAAGCTTGTGCTGGGAAGGTGACACTTGAGTAGAGACCTAAATGACGTGGAGGTACAAGTTATATGAATGTGGTGGGGGACATTCTGGGCTGAGGAAGCCACAAATACAAGGGTCCTGCTCAGCAAAGAGGGTGGGCACGTGTTGCCTGCTCACATACCCGAGACTCTCTGTCCCTCTCCCTACCATGGGGACCCCCCCCTGAGTCCCCTCTCACTCCACCCCCTCCCACCCCCAGCAGAAGTGCCCTGAGGAGCCCAGACTTTGAGGAAACAAAATCTGAGAAGCTCGTTTGTCAGTGAGTGAGTTCTCTTTTGGCGATATAATCTGCAAAAGCAAGAGACGGCAAAACGCCTGGCTACTTTCTTGGAAAGGGGTGAGGTGGGGAGAATATAATAAGATAAAAAATAAATTTCTCAAAACCTCAAACAGGAACAGCAGCTACCCAACCCATCCCACCCTCAGCTGGGGTCTTCAGGAAGGTTTGAGGAAGAGGAAAGGCTATTGGGGGGCAGGGGTAAGATGGGAGAAGAAGCCGGAATTCTCTCATTTTTAAACTCTCTGATTCAGAAAAAATCATAAATCCCCTGGCAAAAACTAAGGCAATTCTCCTCAAATTGTAAGGCATCCCCTTCCCCAAGAATCCCATCATGGATTTGAAAATCAGAATGGTTTGGGGAGCAGGAAAGGCAAGAGGGTCACCCTCTGTTCACACGCTCTCAGATACTGGAACCAAGAGATCCCTGGAGAGGAAGTCACGTTGAGTCCTACTGCACCTGACTCCAACCTGTGGCCAGGCCCTTGGGTCTGCTAGCAGCCTCCTGGGAGCAAAGAGATTTGAAGCCTGAGAAGAGGGGAGTCGTTTAGGGGCATTGACCAAGTATGACTGAGCTGTCAGGAATTTAAAGTAGAAAAGTAAACTGACACCCAACACCTTCTGTAAGAACAGTGACCTTAAAACCAGAGACCTGGGGGGCAAAGCGGGGAGGGTGTCAGAATAGCTTAATGCCAAATAGTAATAAAGAGACTTTTCTTCCCTGAACCTTTTCCCTCCCTCACCTTCTTACACTTCAGCTCCAACACGAATACACATGTGCGCGCGCGCGCGCGCACACACACACACACACACACACACACACACACACACGGCCCCTGGAAAAGGTGGCATCTGGGAAATTGAAATCAATTGAATTCAACACACTTGCATGCATTAAGTTATCTGCTCTGCACAGGGTACCCTGCCAGGTGCTGGGAAGGCTGAGAGAAGCCAGTCCCCTCCTGCCCTCTGAAAGTTTATCCAAGGTTGTGGCAGGAGAACACTGTGGTCATGAATAAAGTGTCATAAGGGCATGGAGAAGGAAAGATTAATTCTGCCTCAGGGGTTGTGAAGGGGAGGGGCAGATTTGTCAGAGAAGGCACCACGTGACCCTTCGGGAGTGAGCTGGGGGTGGGGCAGAGAGCAGCTCTGTCCAGGGCATGCGGCCAGGGCAGCCAGGTCTGAGGGTGGCGGGACGTCAGCCAGAGGGCACGCTGTGTTCAGGGAAGTGGACTCAAATGAGGCCTGGAAAGGGCTGTGCTTTGCTAGTGAAGGGCTTTGTGGAAGAACTTGACTTTTATCCCACAGGCAGTTTCTTAGATGAAATGTCTTTATACAGGGAAGTGTTCCTCTGAGCACCCTGGCAAAGTAACTCTGACGTCTGCAGTGTGTGGGGGTGAGGGGTGGGTCAGAGGAAAGGTAGGTGGTGAGGAGGGAACTTGGGGGACAAGAGGAGCCCCGGCCAGTGGTCTCTGCAAGAGGCCCTGCCAGCCCCTGTGATAAGGGACAGCAGGTCTGAGCAAGGTTTCAGGTGGAACATCAAAGACTGAGGGACAGCGGATGGCTGGATGTGGAGGGAGCACCCAGGGACCCCTCCCAGGTTTCTGACCTGCTTGGTGGGAGAGACTGATCAGAAGAGAAAGGGCCGGATCGCGAGCCCCACGAGGGGCTCATTCGCTGCAGGCGCTGCTCTAGCAAGATCCGCAGCACCATTTGTGGACCAAGAGAGTGAAAGAATGAACGCGGAGTGGTAGAGGGAGAAAAGTCGTGTAAACTCGCCCAGAGTAAGTCACAAAAGGACACGCCACACGGGCAGGACTCATTGCAGACAGGACTTCCAGCATCTCTGTAGAAAATGTTTCCCATTGCGGATCTGCCGTTGCTCCTGCTCAGTGGAGCTTTCAGGCTCGGTCCCAGGGTGAGTAGAACAGCAGGCTGTCACGAAATGAGAGCTGCTGGGAGGCAGAGGACAGCCGCCACGGCAGGACAGGCAAGAAGAGGCAAGTGGAAGCACTGAAATCTGTTAACAGCAGGAAACCCATAACTGGGGCTGAGGCCAGCAAAGGGATTGGCAAAGGAAATTCTACCCACGGTATATTTCCTTCTTATCGCAGTAAATGGCCTGCCAAAGCGGCATTGCTCTGTATGGAAAACCTGCTGTCCTTTCAGAATTGCACACAGACACCCGTGCCTTGTATCCACTGTGTGCACATAAAGAGAGACGTAGCCTCAGCTCCCGTTTATGCATGCCGGGCCTGAGGCACTCGGTGCAGGTGGGTGGGGAGCGGTGTCTGCATTGGAGACACCTCTCCCCAAAGCTGGACTAACACTGTAATTACGGATCATCCTGGAGCTTGTGCCTCTGGAGAAACTCCACCCCTTCCTTTTTTAAAGATAGTTTTCCTTATTTTAAAATTATTATGCAGCAGAATTGACTCTTATTTCCTTCGGTGTATAGTTCTGTGAATTTTTGCATGTGTATAGATTTACGGAACCACCACTGTGATCAGGATAAGTATGCGTTCTAACTCCCCAAATCCCCTCCAGCTACCCCTTCAAACCCAAGCCCTCACCCGACCCATAATGCCTAGTGCCCACTGACTTGTTTTCCATCACCTTACTTTCTCCTTTCACAGCCTATCAGATAAATGGAGTCAGCTACATGTAGCCTTTGAGACCGATTTTCTCAGTGTCTTGGAGATTCAGCAGCTCACGCTTTTTTCCTTCGAGTGATGTTCCTTGGGATGGACAAAGCAGTTTGCTCCCCTGCTGTCCTGGTCCACTTCGTAAACCCTCAGCACCTTCCTCATAGAGGGGGCCGTGAAAGGAAGGAGGAAAGGCCACTTTGACTTCTCCTTTTTCACTAAGTAAGTACTGAGTAGGGGTCTGCCCTGTGCTGGACACGGTTCTAGAAGGGGGGACGCGAGTTTGAACAAAACAGGTGGCCCTACCTGCCTCGATGAGACCTCAGTTCTAGAGGGAGGGGACAGGCAGTAAATCATAAACCTGACAAATGAGTGGTGTGGAATGTTAGGAGGTAATACTCGCTCTGGGGCAAATAGAAATGAGCAGGAGGGGTCGGAAGTGTGGCGAAGGGGTTGCAGCTTTAGAAATGGAGGGGACAATGAAGCAAAGACTTGAAGAAGAGAGAGCGCGCTCCAGATTCCGGGATGGAGAGCCAGCTCTGCAGGGAAAGACCCGGAGGGTTCTGTGGGAGCAGCACCAACAATGCAGCAGGGTCTGGGAGGAGAAGAACTTCCTCAGGCCTGGTGCTCAACCACCCCCATGTCCTGTCCCCTGCTCCCTGTGGCTGCAGCATCTCAGGACCCCCAGGATGGCTGTCTGTCACTCCCAACTTGACAGCCAAGCTCAGAAGAGGTTCCCGAAGCAGACTGGAGCATACGCCCACGGTGGGGAGCCTTGGGCAGGCTTCTCTGGGCCCCACCATAACTACGCCCAACACTCAAAACAGGCTTGCACGCCAAAAGACCCTCAGGCTGCAAATGGAGAAAGCACATTCTGCTCCTGAAAAAATAGTCATCTGGTCACACTTGCTAGCAGTGCCCTGAACCTAGGAGCCAGCAGCAGGGATGCCAGGGGTCAGATGCAGCCTGAACCCTGGGGGCCGGACCTCCTGAGGCTGAGGTTGTGGGACCCTTGACTTTGGCAAACTTAAGTCTTTCTCCCAGAGCTAGTCAGAAGGGTGCCACATCACATCCGAACCGCTGGCTAGGGTTCCAGATCTTATTAGTATTTACAAAGGTTTCATTAATCCTTCCTTGATAATCTGGTGGTTGTTGATTTTTATTTTTAACTCTGGTTTTATGAAGACCAGTGCCTCTGGCAGCACAGATGTTCCCGGGGGTGCAGAAGAAGCACAGATCAAAAGACGTAAGACCCGAACTCCTAGAGCCCCAGTTAGGACCATCTGCAGCTGGTAGAGACAGCTCCGGTTTTCCTTCCTCACGACAAGCTAAAAACAAACATCAATGACCCGCCGCATCCAGAAAGGAGGTGACATTTTGAGATGCAAATGAAGTGGGAAGTCCCTACACTCGACAGTGGGAGTGGCTAACATCCGACCCCCTTAGCCTACCTGGCCTGAGGACAATTCGGAGGCCACCCACCATCCCTGGCACCCCTCAGGAGTCACCACCGAATGGCAGTTACCAGCATTTCAGCCTCAGAGTCACGATGACTTGCTGAGCCCAGGGCCTTCGTAGTCAGCAAAGGGCACACTGCACAGAGCTGCATCTGCGAGGTGAAGACCACGTGCCGATCAGAGCTCAGTCACCCCAGCTGTGAGAGCTGGGACAAGCCACAGGCCCACTGTGCCTCTGAAGAGGCGCAACACAGGTACATGCCCCAGCAAGGGCCTGGGGCTTGAACTGCGGCTCCACAAGCACTTCCTCTCCGTCAGAAGACAAAACCCATTGTTTAGAGAAATTAGTTTAATCAAGATAAAAATCTTTTTTTTTTCTTTTAGCATAATCAATAAAATGTAATTAAAAAAGAAAAAATAATAAAGCTATTCAGAAATAAAAAACGTGTTTAGAACATAAAAACAAATTTACAAATCCTTTTAGGGGTCTGTGGATAAGCACAGCTGGTGAACAAGGGGTGCTGTGGGGGGGTGGGGGTCAGGTCGCCCCTCTTAGACCCCAGCCTCAATAGGTAGCCTGGTGCCATCCTTGCCTCCCCAGCTACTGAAAGCACAGTCCTTCAAGGTGGACTCCAGCCTTCCCTTTGCTCCCAGCCCACTCCAATTGCACAGCTTCTCGCACTGGCAGCCTGAGCAGAGGGGTGCCTCCCTCACCCCACCAACCCACCAGGGCAGGGTGCCCTCCCACCCCGTCTCCTCCGCGGTCCACCCGGTGGGGCCTGTAGCCCCAGTTGCTGTGGGCACTAGGTCCATTTTCCAGACCTCCCTGGACAATGGGAGCCCTCTTTCCAGTGCTCTCCTCCTCCTGGGCGCCTACTCCACCCCCACCACACATCCCACTGGCCTCTGAAAGGCTGACCACCATGGCTGCTGCCTGGAGAACACTTTGCTTCTCACCCAGGAGTAAGAAGCTTCTCACGCTGTACACATCCCACACTGAAGAACAGTGGGTTGTGCTCTCCCTTCGGAGTTGGGCAAGTGTCTACAAGTATCTCACCCGCTCCTGCACATGCTCCAGAACCAGCCTCACAGGGCTATGAATAGAAAGACCTGGCAGGACAGGCAGGGCCTTGGTGGGGGCTGGCAGGGACAGCTAGGGTCCTGGGGCGTCCACCCCACTCCACCCCAGCAGCTGGTGCTGGGGAGGGGGAGGATTGGCAAGATACACCTTCCCAAAACCCTGAGAACACCCGAGAACCCAAGGGCTGAAAATCCCTCTGCCCTTGTTTTGCTCGGATGTCCAGCACACCACGGGAACTACCCCAGGAACCCTGCAGCGTGGCCGTTCCCACAGGCTGGGCGGGTCAGCACACCAGAAGCCAGTATTATGGCCTCCAGCTCCCACTTTGGGAAACTTTGGCCTAATCATCTGGCCTGAGAGGATGGGTTCTTGGACTTCAAGCACCACACAAGCCCAGCCACCTTGGCTGGGCGCCAGTGCAGGCTTGGGTCAAAGAATCCCCCTCACCTTCCTCTCTAGCCACCTGGAACAGGTGGCAGCTGAGCTGAGTCTTACAGGATCAGAGGGAGGTCAACAAAGAAGAGGCACCCCAGGCCGTGGGCTCTTGCAAGGGCCAAGGGCCAAGGGCAGGGAAGGCAGCTTGAGAGGTGACTGCTCTTCAGTGCTGGGGAGCCTGTGGGCCAGCCGGTGCCCCATCTTGTAGCCTTGAAGAGGAATTGAACTTGATTTCCAGTGTGAAGAAAAGTCTTCTGTACCGCCTCTTCGTCTCCAGATGAGCTTCAGTCCCCGGCTGAAGAAGATTCACATTAGGGTCTTCTGATCAAGCAGTGTGACCCTGCCAGCTCAAGAGTATCCAAACAAGATAAAAATCTCGATTAAACATCTCATGCCAAGGATGCTACAGGTATATACAAGGACCTGTAATACACATTAAATAATAGATGCCCAACTCCTACCCCCACAGAGCTTAAAAACCAACCAGGGGTGCTGTACACCGTCTACTGAGCGTGTGGGAACGGGAGCTCAGAGACTGTGCAGATATCTACACTTCCACGTAGAGCTCGCTGTCAGTCCTGCCCAGATGCAGCAGCAGGAGGGGAGCACGGGAGGCAGCTGCCATTGTGGATCTGCCTCCATGCCAAGCATACCCACCTGTGATATCGTATTCAATCCTCACAGGTTTGCAAATGAGGAAACTGCAACTCAGGTGAGCTTGGTGACTTGCCCAAGACTGGGAATCCTCTGGAATTCTAGCCTGTGTCTGTCAGCCCAGAGCTTGGCGGCTGCTCTTCCTGCTGCCCAGACATGCAGTGAGGAGACCAGCAGAGGGGCTCCGGGAAGGAACTCACGGCATCATCCCAGAGCCTGGGCCCTCCTCTGACCCAGCTCCTGGCTGCAGCCTCTCAGAGCACATCTGAGATCCCACCAAACCTGCCCTCATTAGCTCAAACTCTCCAAGCCCCTTTCCTCACTGGCTCCCCTCAGCTTTCAGCGGGCTCTTCTCCGCTCAGCTCCTGAGCCTAAGGGTCTGACGGTCTCCCAGCACCACCGCCACCATCAGCAGTGGGGAGGGGTCTCAACCCGCTGTCCAGAAGCCTACATCTGCCTCAGGGGTCCCCAGGGGGCAGGGGGGGACACTTATCCATGAGAAATCCTCACCATCTCATCCCTGGTGTGGGGGATCAGATGTGGCAATTGGTTGATTGGGAAGGCTGCATTAACACCCAGTCAAAACAGCTCTTTAAAACAAGCTTTGACAAAATTGTCACATTAGATGTATCTGAATAAAGTCAGCCGGGTGGCTGGCAGAGCACAATTCTACATCATTTTGACAGCCTGCATTAAGAAGCTGCAGGCACCACTGGGAAATTACCTCCAAGCTAAGCCCAAATTATAGCCAATGCAGCATATTCAATCCAAAGCGGGGTGAGAGGCTGCCAGAGACGGGACTCGGAGGGCAGAGGACAGACATTCCCTTCTTCTCTCGTCCCACGATCAGAAGTGAAGAGAGACACTGTTGCCTGGTGGGGAAGGAAAATGGACCTCAGTGCAGCTAGGGGAGACCCTTCCTCCTTTCAACAAAGTGGGAGCCCCCATGCTTGAGTTTCTTCTGGTCTCCTGCTTTAGTTTCCTGGGAAAGGAGACACGGGGTGACCCCCAAGTCTGAGCCCCTCCTCTGTTTCTAATGAGCTATTTGATCTGGGGCCACTTAACCTCCCCTGCCTGGCCCTCCATGTTCTTTCCTGAAAAAAAATAAAAATAAAAAGACTGAAATCAATGTTTTCCGCACTGTGCTCCTTAGATTTCCAGGAGGTATCCCCGAGGTGATCCAATGGGGGGGTGGGTAGAGAAGGCAGGATGCATGTTAACTAGGTCTGCGCTGTTTCTGCGTTATATATACGGAGGTTCCAGGGAAGAGGCCTTTGAAGAAAAGGTTCTGTTGCTAATTTTAAAAAAAGAAAAAAAAAAGGAGGGAAGGAAACCACCAGCAGCCAGGAACCACCAGACTACTAATTGCCCCGATCGTAATGTGCTCAAAGGGTCACATGTCTAATACTCAGGTGGGCTTTATGGCAAGTGAGGAAACCTTTGCATTTTGCATTTTTCCAAATGTGGAGATCTGACGGCCTGAGGCTTCTGGCCCCTGGAAGAGGGGAGGCGGTGAGAGCTAGGGGTTCAGACCTGCATAGGCCCAACCTTGCAAGGAGGCAGGGAAGAGCCCTGAGCTCAGTGGGCCTGTGCCCCCATCCGCAGATGTCGTGAACAGTCTGCTGGAGCAGGCTAAGTTAGGAGGGGGGCAGGTGCAAATGGGCATGAGGGCTCTGAATATTCACGATGCTAATTAAGCAACAGCTAATTGGAAAATGTTGAATTTTATTAAGACCTCAAACTTATATTGTTGCAACAGGCACCAACACAATAACAATCATCTAATGGGCACTTTGGGTTCCTTCCAGAGTTCCTTTCCTCCCTTCCTGGCTACTAACATGCAGGAGAGAGCAAGCCAGCGAGTGGATGAGGCCAAGGGGAGCCAGCCTGATCACTAGGCCCGTGCAGCCCAGAAGCAGAACATTGGACCGGATGACCTGTCGGGACTCTTTCCACGTCATCGTGAGTGGAGCTGCCGAAAGGAGGGTGGAGAGCTGTGGGACTTCTCTGCATCCCAGGATCCCTGAGGGTGTACATCAGCAAAGGTGGGAGAAAGATCCCACACCTAACCTGATGCCTTGCACTCAGCAGGTAGTAAAGGTCAGATGACAGGAACAAAACCGGCTTTAGGAGGCAGTCACTGAAGGGAGGTCTGCACCTCACTGGCTTTCTCTCCCACGGGGCTGGGAGCCAACAGCTATGTCTCTGGCCCTGGGAGGACACTCCTCAAGGTCTGTGGGCCGGGTGGTTCAGTTGCTTGGAGCATCGCCTTGTACACCAAAAGGTTGCGGGTTCGATTCCCAGTGAGGACACATGCCTAGGTTGCGGATTTGATCCCTGGTTGGGGTGCATACAAGGCAGCCAATCTCACACGTTGTCTCTCTTTCTCTCTCTCTCTCCCTCAATCTCTCTCCCCCTTCCTCTCTCTCTAAAATCAATAAAACAACATATGCTCAGGTGAGGATTGCAAAAAAACAGCTCTGAAGTTGGGGGAAAGCCCATCCAATAGTTTAATTTCCCCCACTCTGCAGAGAAAAACACCACCTGAAAAGGCAACAGTGTGAAAAGTGAAGAGAGCCCTGGATCCTTTGAAAGATGTCTCAAATGACATTGATGTTCCATTAGAGGACAAAACGTAATCACACCTTCCCTACTTCGAGATTTGTTAAAACAGGGCAAGGTATGAAATAGAACAAAGAGGGCTGTCCTGCAGCCCTTTCCTGGGACTGTTTTTACGAGGGCACTGGGGCTCAGCCATGCTTCAAGTCCACAGTTCCACTCTTACCGCAGAAATGACGGAGAGGGAGGTGTAATCGAGGTCTAGTTAGAAAATAAGAGCCGAACATCAGAAGCAGGGGAAATGGCCATAAATACCCTCCAATGAGTGGTGGGTTCGATTAACCTACCTGATCTGCAAAACAGCCGTCATCACTAGCAACAGGAAGCAGGTCCCGGCACCTAAGACACAACAAGAGCCCTGAACGAGGAGCGGGCTACCCGGCCGTTCCTGAGCCCCATGCGAACGAGAGGCGACTTCCTTCCTCTGCCCTGCTCTGCAGACCTCCTTTACCACCACTGCCCCTCCCAGTCCAGGCCAAGGGCGCACCCCCTCCAGGGATGGGGGCCCCACAGCCAGGCACCGGGGTGGGCAGGGAGCAGGTGGAGCGCAGGATCGAGTGTGCTGGAGGAGAGGACACAACTCCTCTCAGCAGAGAAGAGAAGCAGATGTCCGGCGGTACAATGAGCACTTGGCAGGGGAGGGGGGAGGAGGGTTTACTAAGTGGGGGACTTTTCCAGGGGAACTGTCTGTATTCTTCATTTACAAGTTGTTAAGAGGCCTGAACTCTGAAAATATCCAGTGGTTTGCATTTTTTTAGCTGGTAACAAAGATTTATTTTTAACAACAAGGAAAAAGTATTTTTTACATTTCATCAGAAAAAGCAAGCTGGAGAGCAGCATTTTTATGCAGATTAAAAGCAAATGGTGTATTTATTTGAATTTTTCCCCATTGATTTGCTGTGGATCCTTCTTGCCCATGCGAGGGAATGCCTTGCACCCCTCCTGTGGGATCTGGACCAACGCTCGGCATTGTTCCTACCCGCCGTTCCCTCGCCCCCTCTCATCAAAGGGGGCTTCCAAGAAAAGCATGTTGGTGAGGCTGTGGGTAAAAGGTAACCATGGCACACTGTTGATAGAAAGAAATGGGTGGAAACAGTGTGGAAACAGTACGGAGGTTCCTCGAAGACACAAAAATATAACTACTGCATGATCCAGCCATCCCACTTCTGGATATTTATCCAAAAGGAATGAAAATGCTAACTTGAGAAAATGTCTTCACCCGCCTTTTCACTGCAGTGTTGTTTACAATGGCCAAGGTGCAAAAGCAGCCTAAGTGTCCATCGACGGACAAATAGAGGAGGAAGATGTGGTGCACACACGGTGGAATATTATTCAGCTGTAAAAAAGGAAGCACTACCATTTGCAACAACGTGGACAGGCCTTGAGAGCATTATGCTAATTGAGAAAGTCAGAGAAAGACGAATAGCACATAACGTCCCTTATATGTAGACTTTTAAAAAACAAACAAACAAAGACAAGCTCCTAGAAACAGAGAACAGAGTGGTCATCACAGAAGCAGGGTGGGGGAGGGGGCCGGAGGGTGCTAAATGAGCAAAGGAGGTCAGAAGTACAGAATAAATGTTATAAGATAAATAAGTCATGGGGATATAATGTACAGCATGGCAACTATAGTTGATAATACCACATTCTTCATGTAAAAGTTGCAAGAGAGTAAATCCTACTCACCTCACCAGAAAAAACAGTTGTAACTGTGTGGGTGACGGATGTCAACTAGACTTAGTGTGGTGGCCATTTCACAGTAGAAACAAATACTGAGTCACTATATATCTGAAACCGGCATGCAATGTTCTATGTCAATCTTTCCATAATAAAATAATTCACCAACTAATTTTTTAAACAGAAAACAGATGATGGATAGATAAGTTTATGGCAGAGAGATGAATACAAATGTAGTTGTAAACACAGGTGATAGATACTGATGCATAAAACCGTGCAAAAGCTCAATGATAACAGTACTCACAGCCCTCTCCTGAAACGTTTTAGGGCACTCTCCCATCTTTCCTTAGAGCCTAATAAGGCGGCTGGGCGAGGGCTCGCACACCCATTTCCTCAGGTGAGGCATCCGGCCCTCAGAGGAAGGTGTTGGCACAGGGTGGCACGCTCCGAGTTCTCTCTTCCAAGGGGGAGCAATGAGGCCTGAGCATGTTCAGGCCCTGGTTGAGGGCTGGGGACCGCAAGGAAAATATAACAGATCCCATCCAGAGGGGCACTGTAGCTGGAAGCTCTCTGGGGTTGCTGTCTGGAGCCAGGAGGAGCCACTGAGGTGAAGTTTAGCTGAGTTTCCAGAGTCCTTCATGTGCTTCTCTCAAGGGACTGGGGAGCCCCCTACCCATCTGTGCACCTGGGGGCCTGCTTGTGGACATGCCTTGGCACTTTAGGGAATCAAAAGGGACCCCACACCATGACTGTACGCAGGTGAGGGTGTCAGATGGCCCTCTATAGCAGAGACCCCCACAGCCACCTGCTCAGGCTTCCCAGAGTCCACTTTGCAAGTCCACTGCCAGCCCCCTGCTGTCCCACCTCAGGGGCAGGTTCAGTGAAGAAGGGGATGCCCCAGGGCCTGCCCCAAGGAGCCCAGAGTCTAGGGGTGCCTTCCTAGACTCAGAATGCTCGGCCGTGGCCTGCGAGTGACCCTGCTCTTCAGACACAAGTCTAAGAGAGAAGGACCACAACACAGCTTCCCAGTAATTGTGTCTTCTCACCGCACTGCTGCCCACAGCACCCCCGGGGACGCTTTCTAGCAGGACAGACTATGGATCTCAGAACCCCTGGCCTGGCTCAGTGATGTCTGCCCTTGTCTGCCCTTTTCTGCCCTTGGCCCCAGCAAACCCAAGAAGAAGCTGGGGACAAAGGCTCCACGGCACTGACCTGGCTCTGGCCCAGCAGGCCTCTGGGCCTCCACTCAGACTGTGCTGTGGGTCCCCGTTCATTCATGGGAAGAGTGAGTAGTGACCAGGGTTCAGGGAGGAGAAACCCTGGGCATCTGGGCCCAAAGGCCCTGGGGTCAGTCACAACTTGACCCTGGACTCTGTGTCACTGTGTAAGAGGGAAACTAGGCCTGTCTTCTCCAAAGAACCCTGGAGAGGTGGGTCCAAGTGGCAGATGTCAGCCAAGTGGCACGGCCAAGGTGCTTACCTGAGAGGCATAGGCCGCAGCTGCCTGGAGCCCCACCACCACACCTGTCACGGCCACTCGGGTTCAGCACCATGGGACACACAAGTCCTCACACAAGCAATCTCACACCCCAACCATGGCCCCCAGCACACCAGCTTTCCACCTCGAAGGAATCTGCAGGGGAAAAAGGGCCATTGTTTTCAGGTTCCCATGTTTTCTTCTTTTACTCTCCACATGACCTAGTCGGCCAAGGCCTGCACTGCCTTCTCCCCCATGTGCCAGCTTTACCCACTGTAGATGTTGTCCCCACCAAGCCCCCAGGCTGCACGCAGACTGCTGTGCTGTGGCCTTTCCCAGACACAGGAGCCTATGGAACATTGTCTGTCCGGCGGGGCCGTGTGTGGCTGGTTTGGTGCCCTCATCCCACCTACCCTGGGAACTCCCGAGGACAGAGTGCCTCTTGTCTCCTCTGTGTTCCTGCAGGGCCTCACGCAGCACAGGGCACACAGCGACTACAGAGCGCCAGTCCTCTCCCCTCAGCAAGCATGCCTTAGGCTGTCACAGACCCTGGTCACATGCTAGATCCAGCAAGAGATGCCAGGGAGGCCACGGAGACCTTAGCTTGCCCTTCACGAGACTCCCGCGGACACTTACTCAGCTCAGGCACCAAGGAGGAAAGCAGGCCCGCAGCACCCCCACGCTGTTCTTTAGCAAAGAACTGCGGAGACGCAGCTGCCGTCGCTGTCTTTGTCTCTCGGGCCTCATCCTCTGAGGCTTTAGGTGACATATTTGGCTGCTCCTCACCCCCCTGTCTGGCTGCCTCCCTGCCAGCCCTGGGTTTTTGCTCCCTCTGAGTCATCCTGACCCCAGCTGCCACTACCAGCAGGCTCTGTTGGCCACAGCCCTCTCCTCCTTGTAAGTGACAGCTCTGTTGCATCACCACAGCTCGGGCAGCATACTGTGTCCTTGAGGACTTTCTGCTGCCTGCAGCACACACATGTGGCTGTCCCCTTGCCCTCTGCAGCTTCTTCTACACTCCGCAGGATCCTGTGCTTTTCACTCTGAATTCCCCCACATCTGGGGGAAACCTGAGTCACCCTGGCCCTGGCTAGCCCCAGCAACGTGCGAAGCCTGGGCAAACTTCTGCCTCCCTCTCATCCGTAAAGAAGAAATTACAATGCATCCTTGGCTCCCTCGTGAGACTGCTGGGAGGCGAAATGAGATCATGTATGTGGATTTGCAAAGCAAAGACCCTGGTTATTATTGTGCTTATTCCTGTATCATAACCCCCAAACCTGATCGCCATAAGTGAGGCTGGGGGCAGTTTTAATGCCTAGGCACAGTCACCTCCTACCTTCCCCAGTCAGATTCCGCAGGAGTCCCTGATGGCTTACCCCAGCAAGCTCAGTTCCACTCTGCTCTTGAATCACAGGGAGACTATCTGGGCCCTACATGACAGAAATGTTTAATTTTATGTGTCAAATTGACTGGACACAGAGGACCCAGATTTTTGCTCAAACATTATTCTAGGTGTTTCTGTGAGTTGTTTTGGGGAGAAATGAACATTTGAATCTGTAAACTGAGTAAAGCAGATTGCCCTCCCCTGTGTGGGTGGGCCTCATCTAATCAGCCGAAGGTTCACACAGAACAAAAGATCCGAGCCTCCTATGAGTAAAAGGGAACTCCTCCTGCCTGAATGCCCTGAGCTGAGACATCTCTCTTTCTCCCTCTCTCTCTCTCTCTCTCTCTACACACACACACACACACACACACACACACACACACACACACATATGTATATAGTGGCTTCTATTTCTCTTCAGAACCCTGACTGACACACTGATTCCCTGGTGGCCCTTATTAGAGAGTGTGAGGAAATGGAAACATGTTGGGGAATATTTTGGTTGTCAGAATGACTTGGGAGAGGAGGCAGTACTAACATTTAGTGGGCGAGGGCCAGCAATGCTAAATGCCACCTAATATCCATGCTTGCCTCTCCCCATCTGCCAATGGCACTCCTTTAAGAAGCTGGAGAGAGGCCCTGCCATCCTCTCCAAGTCCACCCCCCTCCGCTCTTGGCACAGCTGTCTCTGCCCAGAGCCATGGAGCAAGCCCGGCCTCCTCCTGTTTCTGAAGCACACCAAGCTAGCTGCTGCCTTGGAAGTATGTCTGCACCCCACCTCCAGACGGTCGCATGACCTATTGTTTCTTGACCCTTAGGTTCCATATCACCACCTGAAATGGCCTTTCCTGACCATGTAATCCCAGGTGGTCCCTCCACCAGTGATGTTCTTCAATCCTGTTTTACCTACCAAAAGCACTCAATTTCCTGTAAAATAATTGTGTCTATTTGCTTCCTTGCTTCACTTCACTATTATCTCTCGACTTCTGCAAGGATGGGAACTTCCGCCGTGCACCCCTATATGGCCA
The DNA here is from genome assembly GCA_007922815.1 of Macrotus californicus. NCBI lineage: Eukaryota > Metazoa > Chordata > Mammalia > Chiroptera > Phyllostomidae > Macrotus > Macrotus californicus. The sequence continues at coordinate 89,013 of VMDR010001936.1, forward strand.
GAACTTAGCAGGAGCTCAGTAAATCTTTATTAAACTCAGACTGGGAACTTACAATGAGCCAGACATGGTGCTGGGCACTGATGCTGCAAAGCAGAATAAGCTCTCCCCTACTACGGGGTAGGAACAGGCTTTGGAATTCATTTGGCATAAGCAATCCTGGCCCCTGGCATTTGTGGATGAAAGTCCCAGGCACCTACCCATTCATTCATCAAGGACTTTGCATGACCAAGTTTTAGCTTCTGTGCACAGACGTGCTGGTGCCCCCTGTACCTATGGCCTTCTTACCCACAGGCCCCTCTTCCTAGCCTTGCTGTCACCAGCTCCTCCAGGGCTCCAGACCTGTCTGTCTCCTGAGTTGCACTCAGTGTGCTGATGACCCACCAGGGCCCTACAGTGCATCCCTGCTGGGCCCCACTGGCTCGCGTGGCCCTCCTCACCGTTGTCATCCTTGAGCAGTTGTGGAACATGGGCCCCTTTCCCACAGCCTCTGCTATGTCTAGCCCTGATTTCTCCTCCAGTTCAGGTTTCCAGAATCCTAGCCTGCCTGAGGGACAAGCCCACTTAGGTTCCAGCCTATGGACCCACCCTGACCAGGATTTGGTCTTAAGGGGAGTGTTAGAATACTGACTGACCTTTCATTTGGCTCCAGATATCTCCTTCCTGGCCCCATGGCATTTCAGGCCAGCAAAGTGTCAGGGACTCACTGGCCAATCTCTTATGCGATGGCACATGTAGAAGCCAAGGTCTAGGGCATCTGCCGAGAACAGTGGGCTTAAACAAGACAACACAGGTAAGGGGAAGCCTCAGATATGCCAATGACTGGCCAGACCACCTCCCCTGGTCAGCAGCCCCTTGCTGTGAACTGCAGTGTCTGCTCCAAGCCTTCAGCTCCAGCACTGTCTCCAGAAGATTTACATTAAAATTGAAGATGTTATTCTGCAAACTAGGAGGAGTAAAGCCTCAGAATTATCACACTGCCATTCTATCATGCTAACCGATGAGTACCAGAGGAGACAGAAACCAGAACAGGGTACAAGAGAAAAGGAAGGGGAAGGAAGTGTGGGAGTCACTTTTTGTTTCAGAATTTCGCCTCAGGTCACACCTTGGAGATGTGCTCTCTGGAAGAGAGCACCCCAGGCAGGAAGGGATCCCCAGATGTCACCCAGCTCACTTCACAGGCTGCCACAGCTATGCCCTGTTCTCGGCAGGGGCACACCCACCACAAGCCCTCTCTTCCCCCTCCCCTCCCATCCCCATGCTGATGACTGGATCATGGAACCCTCCCTGCTGGGTGAACAGTTGGCTTTTTGCCTTAGATTAGTTGACACAAGGTTGAAGGTATTTGGAGAGAATTCTCAAAATGTAAGAAGAGGAAAGTAAAAATAAGAAATCAGAAAATGCAATTAACTATTTTCTCCTAATACAAAATGCCTCTTTCTACAGGTGGGAAAGACCTTGCTTACTGATAGAATTTTCAAGTGTCCTCAGAATTTGAGATTTCCATTCATTAAAATAGCAACTCTATGAATGTCTTATTTTTCTTCAAACTAAGCTTTATTATATAGTGATATAACTTATTTATACAAGAGCAGTATATTTTAACAAATAATATAAATTGCAATTTAAATTATAGTCAAAGTTTCTAATAACATGTGCTTTTCTTTATTTATTCTATAAACTTTTATCAAGCACATCTAATATATTTGTGGAAACCACCAGAAAGCTGAGAACAGAGGCCTTACCTGGACCCCAGACCTGAAGTAGCTTCTGGGCGGATCTTCCTGGGTATCTAGTCTAGGCGGGCCTGCCTCTCAGCCTTCAGGCCCATGCCCCGACCTACACCCCCAAACTGAGGGAGGGACTACTCCCTCTGGCCCACAGGCATTTTAGTCCTGGAAATTTAACCACAAGGATTCTTCCTGTGTCCATCCTGCTCAATGGACCTCTGGCTCTTAACCCTGAAAGCTTCTTTTTACTTCAACCTCCTCCTTGTCACTATCCAACTAAGGGCTCAACAGGATTTATATTTAGGATTAGTCTTGTCCAAGCGATGTCCAAACCTGTAAGAATTTTTATGAGTTTATCTGAGCCAAACTGATGACAGTTGCTCCAGAGAATGGCAGTTTTTGCATCTTATTTTATACCTTATAATTTTAAAAGGGTTACATGAAACTCATTGATGGTAGATTAGGGCAGCTGGAGAAAGCAAAGCAGGAAAGTCACTGGTACAGGATAAGAAGTAAAACAGAGGGACTCACACTTCTTTGACCTTGGGGGGGAAAGGAGAGTCAACAGTCAACAATTAACACAATGACAATAACAATGAGGGGATTTGTGGTCTCTGTGCTGGGGGATGGTTGTGCCCTGAGGGGAGGGATGGGGGCAATTACCCTGAGGTCCCAAAAGTCTATTATCCTGGATGCAAAAAGACAATAGACAGGCTCAGGTCTGGTAAAGACTGACCTTTGTCGGGAAAGATACCAACCTAGGACGCGACTACCACCGCGACCTGCCTTTAGCTAGAAAGTTTTAGCTTCAGACCATCCCATGTGGTCACTTCAGGACTCTGAGTTTGTAAAGCCACCACGCAGGCCTATCCTGAGCTTGTCAGGGTTAGTGCGTGGCCCCCTTTTCATCCATAACTTCTACTTTCTGCAATGATGGAGGTGCTCAATATGGTAACCACTCACCAGCCACATAGGGCTTCTGAGCACTTAAAATATACAAGAGCTCATACAACCGAGGAGCTGAGTTCTCAATTCTATCTAATTATGATTAACTTAAATGTAAAGAGCAGATGTCACTAGTGGCTGTAACAGCGCAGGCAGGGGCCCATTCACGTGGCACCTTGGTGAATGAACTGACAATTAATGATGGAAGAAACAGGTTTTTATGTACAATACTCCAGCCTTGCTGGGGGCAGCTGTGAGCACTTACGCTCAGAGCCCTGTTCTTCCCTGAGACGCAGCACTTCCCTTGCTCCCCAAAAGGCTATCAGCCAAAAGGCTCCAAACCAGAAGCTCCCCATTTTCTTATCTGAGTTTAAGCCAGCTGCACAGACAACCCTCCAGGCCCTCTGGAAGGTGCCAAAGTCGCCATCCTCAGCAGCAGCTCTCTCTTTTCGGGACCATTGTCATCTGCCGCCACGTCACAGTCCAGGAAAGCTTGTGCCATGTTACACTGGATAGTGGCAAAGTCCGGAGAAGGCACAAGTCCCAAGCGTCCACATAGAGTCTGGGTCTGCAAGGCAACCAACCGGTCAGCATCTTGCAAGGCAGAGTCCTGACGGCTTCTGAGTCGGCTAGAGCAGCAACAACCAGAGCAGCAGGACGGCTCCTTCCCTACTCCACCAGGCCGCAAGGTCGGACCCCAACTACAAACCACACACCTGCCTGCTCCCTCCTCCCATCACACGGCCGCTACATCATTGCTTCCTTCCTCGTGCCTCCCTGCTCAGTGCATAACGGGGTGCAGCCAGGTTTGTAACAGGGTCCAGAGCTCAGGGTGTGCAGGAAATAAAAAAGTATAGAAAATCCCCGCCCCCACAAGTCTGGGCTGGGGTATGGGACACAAGGAGCAGGGCCATTGAGAGTTATTTTGCATACCAACAGTTTGCCAGCTTCATCCCTGACATGCAAAAACTGTCATTTAATATATTTATAACAGCTGGCTAGCTTCATAGATATGTTAAGTAGCACCAGCCATGCCTTGAGCCAGGGGGATAGGAGTGACTTCCACCCAGGATGTTACTGGGAGGCAGTTCCCCCTGGTTACAGAGCCTGCGTGAGCTTGGAGATGGTTCGCTCCACACCAGAGGTCACGCCTCCCTGGACTTACTATGGCAGCCAAGAACGGCTGGAAAAATATGGGAGTGCTGGCAGGTGGAGCCAATTGTGGGAGGTGTCAGAAATGGGGGTGCAGAGGAAGAATCCTGCCGGGGTTTAAACCCAGATGTGGCAGCCATGTGGGGCAAACCACGCAGTTTAGGAAGCAGGAGAGACAATGCAGGACTAGCCATGGGGTGCAAAGACTCTTGCTGGTGGCCCATGAGAAGGTGCCTCTCGGGTATGGATTAAGAACTGGAGATCCTGGCAACACAGCTGATGGTGCTGGGAACCTCAGGAGGCCTGCCAGCCGAGCACAGATGACTGCGAAGAACCGGGAGCTGGCTGAGCCACGGACATCTATTTTTTTCCTGAGATTTGGTACCCCTGATTGGCCTGACTGGGCAAAGGGGGGAAGGAAGAACTATCTGTGTCTGGGTGTTTTAAGGGACTTTCAGTATTTAACAGCGACATTCTGCCATTACTCTAAACCTGTATGACTTTTGGATAAATAGTTCCATTTCACCGAACTCTGTCATTGAGAGCCATAATTCCACTTCCCTGGTGGCAGGCAAAGAATCCACAGTGACAGAGGGACCCTGTAACTCCTGGGTCCGTTCTGTAGCAACTACACCCTTTCCAAACAGCACGGCAGCCCTACCTCACTGCCGGCAATGTGGCTCTTTTCCTCATGGCTGCCCGCCCCCAGACTCAATCTTGTCCCAGAGCTTCCTGCGTGACCTCACCTCCGACTCCTCCCACAATGAGTCACATTTGCTGGTTTTGCCATATTGTTCAACTTTCCCCTGGCTGCCATCCTTAGTCAGGGCAAGTGTGATCCAGGGGCCTCCACCTGCCCTGGCTACATCACGAGTCAGGATACACCCTTAAAGTCAAGTCAGGTACACCCCTTTCACCTGGAGGCCAGGCGGTAGCACAGCTATTAACCGGCTATAATCTAGCTACCAGCTTGCCATTGTTACGAAAAGTATCTTAATTCATATCATCCGCTTCTCCTCTCCCCCCAACTAGGGGCTGTGGAGGGCCACACCCTGTGCCCTGTTTCATTTCTGCCGTATCAGACAGCATAGCTCTAGTTAATGACCATGTTGTCGTGGACACCACCCGTACCTTGGCCTTGTCTGGCTCATGGCAATGGCCTGCCCATCACGCCCTTTAAGTTCCAAGAACACTTACGTTGGATCTTACATTTAAATCTCTGTTTAGTCTAAGAGATCCCTTGTTTTCATTATATTTGCAAAGCAGACTTACATCTTTGACAAGAGGAACATTCTGAGATGTCCTAAATTACATCACAGTGGGCCAGAGAGCGGAGGAAAGAGGGCAATTTTTCAGTGAATAGCTGTGGGGCAAAACCAACAAAAGACTATTCACATTCCTGACTGTGTGCTGGAGCGCTGAGTCGACCTCTAGGCAGCGACCTAGAAAGAAACAGCAGACCACCAGACACCACTGCATCCTGTTTACACAGGAACTTTCCAGACTTTGGCCCACAAGCAGTCAAAAAACTGGCAAAATCTCTTCCTTCCAGGTGGAGCACCTAATCTAGAGTTGTATTCGCTTCATCTTTTCCTGCACCAGCTCCCTTATCTACGGCCAATGCAAATTCTTTCCAAGCAACTTCCATCTTTCAAAGCATTCTGTCAGCCCCAGTCTGGAGAACATGTGTCTTCTCCAGCTAGCCCTGCTACTGGTGGTTTTAGGGTAGGTAGACAGGCATGAGCAGATCAGGACGGCAGGCAGGTATGGAATGTCACGAGGGCAGAAAGTCCTGGGCACCTAGCAATGGATACCTAGCAACGGGCAGAAATGGGAGAGCAAGTATGGGAAATGTGTTGTTAAAGAGGACTCACCCCGAGGCACCCTTTCCTCCTCCAGATGGTCTCAGGTCATGCAGGTCAGATCCACCCCTGACTGTTTCTACCCTGGTGTGTAGCTAGTCACGCAGTAGACCCTCCCCCCTTAGAGAACTAGGGAGCTGGAAAGAAGCCCCACGTGACTTCTATACAAGGACAGGAGGTGATGAGACAGGCCACCATAGGTCAGCTCGAAGAGGAAAGCAGTTAACCCCTTCCAAGGGGTTACAAGGAGCCCTGGTGCTGATCAATCAGTAGAAGCCACAACCCTGAAAGGACACACCTGGGAAGCTGATGAATATTCCACTGAGATCCTCTTTTTTGAGACCTCCAGGTAAACACCCTCAAGCCCGGAGGGCCCAGCACAGCCTCTCCCCCTGGGGAACATGCCCCCACTCTTCCTGTCTCCTCTTCTTCCCTGCCCCCCAGGTGCGTTACCTTTACCTTTCTCTCTCCTACGCTCCAAAGGCCCCTTCTATGACATCTGTAGCTTGTTTCCTGAGCCCATTTCTTTTACTGCTCACTTCTACCTCTGTGAATTTGTAAGTAAACTTTCTCTTGTAGTTTGAGTCTCGGATCTGAATTCTTTCTCAGCCAGAACTCAAGTACCGAAGTTGCTGAACCAAGCTTTGGTCCGACTCCACTGATCTCATACCTGGCGTTGTTCTGGTTTTTACCACCAAAAGTCTAGATTGTCTTCCCAGGTCCTGGTCCTTTTTCTGCCTAACGCATGGCTCCATAAATCCTTTCTTTTAGAAACACTTTCAGCTGCTGAGGTTTTTGTTTGATGTCTTCAACTTTTAATTATGCCTTTAACCTGCTGAATAATCTGTTCCTTTTCAGGTGAGGTTACAAACTGTGCCACTTCCCTAAGAGCTCCCACCCCACCATGGGGCTGAGAGACTGAGGAAACCTACCTGACAGGAAAGGAAAAACATAAAGTTGTATTATGAAGAACTTTAATATTAGGAAAAGAAATTTAGATATGATGCCTTAAGAAGTAAAAAAAAAAAAATCATTGAAAATTTCAGAGCTAAAAAGTGACAAATGTTGTAAGCTTTAAAAAATAAAAAAATAAAAAAAGCCTGGGGCATTTACAACTTAGAAGGCCTGAGTTCTCTGAACTATCTACGAATAAGTGACTTACTATTTTTGAGCCTCGGTGTCTCTGTCTGTAAAGTGGGGATAATACTCATCTGTGTTTAGCAGTGTTCTCTGGAGAAACAGCAGAGATCTGCTGTAAGATTGGTTCATGTGATCATGGAGGGCTGACATGTCCATAGTCTATAGGGTGGGCTGGCCAGCTGGCCAGCAGAGAAGAGCCAGGGTTGCAGTTCAAGTCCAAAGTCTGTCTGCTAGCAGAATTTTTCCCCTCCTAAGGAAAGTGACTTCCTAGGAGAAATGACCATTTTTAAGGATCACAGATGTAACATGGATGCAATGTCTTACAATGTTAAAGCAATTTCACCCCAATCCTGCTGTTTGACCCCCTACAACAGCCTTGCCACAGGGGTGCACTACAATCCCTACTCTACAGACTGGGTAACTGGGGCTCAGAAATGTTAAGCTGCCAAAGGTCACAGAGCGGGGCCTCATGCAGTTCTGTCTCCACGTGCCCTGATCTTTCCACCAGGCCACATACCTGTCTCCAAATAAGAGGCATGGTTCACATCCCGTGTGAAGTGCTTACAGTTTAGGAGACATGTATCCCAGCGTTGTCTGCTCACTCTGCAGTAATTGCCCCAGGAGAAGGAGAGCACGCGGCCACTGGAGTGACCGCTCTATGTGCACAGCGGACGATAGCACAGCCCACTCTCCGCCTTCCCAATGCCGAGCCAGAACTCACTGCGTGAAAGCAAGGGTCCTTGTCTGAGCATGTAAGGAAGGCCCTCCGTGACCCGGCCCCCACCAGGCACCCCCGCAGACCTAATCCTCGTTCGCTCCTTTCCTCAGAGCCTCAGAGCCAACCAGGGCCCCTCGTCCTTCCATAAGCACATCAGCCGTGGGCCCCATCTCACAGCCTCTGTCCTTGCTGCTCATTCACTTGGGATTCTCTTTCCTCCGTTCCCATGGGGCTTGTGTCTGTTAAAAAATAAAAAATAATCTTCCCTGGTGAAGCCATCCTAATCAATCTAAATGTAATCTCACACACACACCCTGCACACACTACACACGCCACACATACACCCTAACCCCAAATACACCACACATATATTCATACCACACACATCTTATACCACACATGCACCATACACCACATAGCATCCCCCACACACACCCTACTCATGCACCATACATGACACGTGCACATACCACATGCCATACCATACACACACATCTTACACTCCACACACAGCTATACACCACATACCATGTCACACAATAATCCTACACTACACACCCCCTACACCATACACACACTGCAAACCATATTGTACACACATAACCTATACCACATACATCCCACACACCACATACCATAACACACACACTACACCACACACATGCCATCTCTAACGCTTCCCACCTTGCCTTCCTTCCACTCCATTTCCTTTATCACTACTTGGCAGCTCATTCATCTGTTTATTGTCTGTCTTCCCCACCAGCAAATAAGCTTCATGAAGGTATAAACTTTCTTCTTTTACCTTGCATCTTCAATGCCTAGAACAGCACCAGGTACTTACTGGGGACACAAATGTGTTGCTGAAGGAAAGAATGAACCAATGAGTTTGTGGAGAGGATGAGGAGGGTGAGAGGGTGCAGGGGATGCCAAAGTGACGTTCTGGTCCCTCTTCTGCAGCTTCTTCCTTTTTTTTCCCTGCTGTGCCTCTCCCCTGCTGCAGGCTGCAGATGTGATCTTCCAAATGTTTACTCAAGAGCCTTGTCGCAGAGCTTGGGTCTGCTAAATATTACCGAGCCCTCCTGAGCAGAGCAGATGCTGAATGTCAAGAGAAGATTTTGTCTCAGGAACAAAAGCAGGAAATACTCTCACCGCTCTTGGCCTCCATGCACCAGGGTCCTACCCAGAGGGAGTGGAGCTGGTAAGGAGATCTCTTTCCCTTTCCTGCAGAGAGGGTTGGCCACCTCATCCCACTCCCTGGTTCCTTCTGGAACTCTTTCCAGGGAAATGACTTCCCCTTGCCCCCGACAGCACTGTCTCCCCATCTGCCTTCCTCATCACCCCACAGAGGTCAGAGGCTGTGGGGAGAAGGGCAGGAAGAGCCATTTCATTTCCTTTACTCCTCATCCAAAGGAAAGTGGCTTTCTAAGAGAAATAATTTAAATACTTTTAAAAATATTTCCAAATAAAAAGTGCCTGGCACATAGTAAATAGGAGCTTATTATGTACAGGGTCGGGCAAAAGTAGGTTTACAGTTGTGAGTACGCAAAACAGAGAGTTTATCCTTCCTTGTTGTATTGTTTATTAATTATTGTATTATTGCCCATACAAACAGGTATAAACCTCCCTTTACCCCACCTTGTATGTTTCAAAAGAAAAAGCAGTGAAATATTCCCAACCTCCACGAGTCAGGCAGGGTGGGCTGGAAGGGGACGACCATTGAACATCAGGACCCTCGTGCCGAGAGGAAGCACAAAGCTCTGTTTTCCCTGCTGGGAAATGGAGTCGCAGGGCTGGCCTTTGACTGGCATTGGCTCATCTCCCTCAATGCCCTCGTCCCTGTCTGCCTCCAGTAACACTTGGTACAAGTCTCTACACAAGGAACCTTAAACAGGGAAAGAGGTAAGGCTGCCCTAGGAGGTCTGGAAAGGTATAATTGCAGATCTTCCAGATCATTCACCATTGACAGGGTGGTCTCTGAACCCTGAAGCAAAGACCACCTTCCAAGCAGAGAATCCGCTGCAGGGCAGGCAGCAGAGAGGGCAAAGCTGCAGCCCCTCCCTCACAGCCAGTGTTCCTGAGAGCCCAGAGCAAGGACAGAGGTCTGGGCCCCAGTAGCATGGATGGAAGCCGGGCATTGCAGCCTCTCTGGACAGGACAGAGGTGGGCTGGAGGCCACCTCTAGACTCCAGCACTGGAGACCCGCCCACCAGAGTTCTGAGGTCTTCACAGAGACCCACGCAGAGCTGAGGGGCCCTGGGCCGGGAGTCAGAGGCCTGCTTCTAGTTTCAGCTCTGCCACTGACACACTGTGGGCCTTGAGCTCATACTTTCACCTCACAGGGGGGTGAGGACACACCCTGAGACTGTGAGGACCAGATGAGGTGCTGCACACGGATTCCGATCGTGGACCCATGTTCCTCCATGCAGTCCTGACCCCCCACACACACACTGATTGCTCCCCTCCCCCACCCCACCCTACATGGTGCCACCGTGCTCTGGGGGAGAAGACTTGGCCTCCTTTTCCAGGAGGAAGGGGAATGAATGCTTACCCCCAGCTCTGCCCTGCCTCTCCAGTCCTGATTTTCACCTTCAGCACAAGGTCTGATACAAAGGAGTGGCCTTGGGACAGAGAGGAAGCCCAGGCAGCTGGCCTGCTGCCGCGTCCTGGTCCAAAGTACCTGTCCCCTTGGAGGGAGCAGGATGGGGAGCAGCAGGTTTCTGGGGCAGCTGTAAGGCGGGATGAGGCGGAGGCCTGGGGGTCTCTGGACCTTCTTTTCGGGTCTACATGTTTGTTTGCTCCGTGTGAAGAAGCTGTGCTGAGGCCCGATTGCAGCAGGGGGCTGAGGGTGTCATGGGGACACTGATGGGGATGTCCCACCATACCCATGGTCACACCTCCTTTTTCTACTTGTCCTGGAGCCCAGGAAATCAGAGGGAGGGACAAAGACGTATCTGCCAGAAAAGGCTGAGACAAAGCTGGTCTTCTCGGTGAAGACCTATCATAGCTATCATTGAAATCTCTCTGGGTGACCAGCCCTCTCGGCTTGCCAGGGACTGAGGGGTGGGATTTCAATGCTAAAGCTGGGACAGCCCTGAGCACACCAGGAGGGGCAGGCAGCTCCCAGTCACAGCATGTGTCTTGGTTATTCTAAACCCGCTCTCTCTCTCACATCCCTGGACTTTCCTGGAAGCCCTTCAGCCCCAACATCTCCCTGCACTCCTACTGTGGCAGCACCTCCACCAGACCCGGAAAGAGAGAGGCGGGGAGAGTTTGTGTCTGCCTGTGTCTTGGGCACAAAGGACAATTTCAGGGCAGGACTGGTGTTTCTTATCCTAGCAGCTGAGCCACAATAAGGGAGGAAGGCAGCATCCAGCAGTGGGTGGGAAACCAGAAGAAAGCCCCGAGCTATTTTATTAATAAAGTACCACCCACTTTTTAAAACAAATCTGGGCCCAGAGCCCCAAGATTTCCCCTCCGGGGCTCTGCCTGTTCCTGCATTCTCACTGTACCTGAGAACGCAGTGATGTTCTGCTGACATCTAACTCAGACCCAGCAGTGAGGGGGACCACAACCCCTGGGAGCGGACCTTCACCCGCAGTGGGGTTTTCCCTCCTCCCTGCCCCAGGGAGCTGGGGGCCAGGAGCAGGGCTCCGCTGCTCAGGTCAGAACTTGTGTCAAAGAATCATAGTTCCTACTTTTAGGGCATTTTAGGCCTTTCTAAGAGCTATCATTCACACACCACCTCTTTATTTTTTCAGAGGAGTTTTATTTTTTGTCAATTTTGTTGAGATATAGTTGACATATAACATCATGTAAGTCAAATCATGATGTTGTACACCTTGAACATGTCACCTCTTGCCCCTCACAAAGCCCGTGAGCTCCCAGAGCCTGGGTCAAGGTCACACAGAGGAGCTGCACTGGGGTCCGGACTCTGTTTGCTCCTCCTCCTGGGCTGTTTTGCTTTGTTTATAAATGCCATTAGCAAACAAGGCCTTCCAGGCTCTGAGGTGGCCCAGGCAGATGAGGGAAGCGTCACAGGCACATTGCCATGAGCACCAAGCCACAGGCACTGATGACCTGAGACATGGTCCAGATGTGGATGTGCGACCCCCCAGCGGCCCCGCTTTAGCCCCCCAGCCCAGCCTGAAGCCAGAGGAAACACATTACAGGACAGACTGTGCCTGCGGAGCTGTGGGCAAGAGCTCAGCAGTCTCTGAACACCTGTGCTCCTTCTGACATATTACCAAAACATAACAGAGGGGTCAGCTCTTTCGAAGAGTTTTCTAGAGTTTTTCCATGTTAAGGAAGCTTTCAGCAGCATTAGCTTTTCCAGGTTACTTCCTGGTAAATGAGAGGGGTGGAAAGTCCATGCAGACATGCCCGTGCTGAGAATGGAAGAAAACACGGTGTTTCCCACATAGCACGTCCTCCAAGACACAGCACTACAGGGGAGACAGGCGTTAAAGAGGCAGACATAAAGAATCAGGGCCCCCAGTCAATCCCTGTGGCCTTCTTTGAATCACTGTTCTTTTTCTTTCAATTACAGTTTACATTCAATATTATTTTGTATTCCTTTCAGGTGTACAGCATAGTGTCAACCATCACATACTTTACAAAGTGTTCCCTGAAATTTTCAGTACCCACCTGGCACCACACACTGACTACATCCTCTATGCTGTACTCTACATCCCCATGTCTATTTTGTGATAATACCAATCGATACTTCTCAAACCCTTCACCTTTTTCACCCAACCCCCCACATCCCCCCCTTGCAACCACCAGCCTGTTCTCTGCATCTATGAGTCTGTTTCTGTTTTGTTTGTTCATTTATTTTATTCTTTAGATCCCACATATCATTGAAATCATATGGTATTTGTTGTTCTCTGACTGACTTATTTCACTTAGCATAATAGCCTCTGGTCCATCCATGCTGTGGCAAAGGGTAAGAGTTCATTTGTTTTCATGGCCAAGCAGCTTTCCATTGTATATATGTACCACTGCTGTTTTATCCACTCCTATAATGATGGGCACTTGAGTTGCTTCCCTTGCTTGGCTGCAATAAACATAGGGGTGCATATATGAGGTCTGTCTGGGAAAAGTCCAGCCATTGTTAATATAACGAGAACGGTTTGCATGACATCAATGTAATCTGGCAGCCAAGGAGAGCAGATTGGAATGCACATGCATGAACAATGATAACTTCACTGTACTAGTCAGTGAGGTCAGTAGACACCACTGAGTGAGCATGTGTGCTGTGTGACTGTCACATTCAAAATGACTGAGTGAGTAGAGCAATGAATCTGCATCAAATTTTGTGTTAAGCTTGAACATTCCTCTGTGGAAACTATTCAGATGATTCAGAAGGCCAAAGCTATGGGTACCTGGTGATTGGCAGCTTCATCAGGACAACACGCCCACTCAAGCATCATGTCTTGTGCAGAGTTTTTTGTTGAAACATCAAATCACCCAGGTTATTCAGCCCCACTACAGCCCAGATTTCACACCCTGCAACTTCTGGTTTTTCCCAAAATTAAAATCACCTTTGAAAGGGAAAAGATTTCAGACTGTCGAGATTCAGGAAAAAACAACGGGCCAGCTGATGGCAATTCTGACAAAGGATCTTGCAGAGTGTTTTGAACAGTGGAAGAAATGCTGGGAGAATTGTGTGAGGTCCCAAGGTGCCTACTTTGGAGGGGACTGGGGTGTCATTGTCCTATGTACAATGTTTCTTGTATCTTGTATCTTCTTCAACAAATGTCTCTCTTTTTCCTATTACATAGCTGAATACTTTCTGGACAGACCTTGTATTCTTTCAAATAACTGTTTTGAGTATCTTTGGATATATATCCAGAGGCAGAATCACTGGGTCATAAGGCAGTTCCATTTTTAATTTTTTGAGGAAACTCCATACTTTTTTCCATACGGCTAATCCAATTTTCATTCCTACCAACAGTGAATGAGGGTTCCCTTTTCTCCACATCCTCACCAACACCTGTTGTTTGTTGATTTATTAGTGGTATCTCATTGTGGTTTTAACTTGAATTTGAATTTCTTTGATGATTAGTCATGTTGGGTATCTTTTCATGTCTATTAGTCTTCTGTATGTCATCTTGGAGAAGTGTTTATTCAGGTCCTCTGTCAATTTTTTAATTGGCTTTTTTGTTTTTTGTGTTGAGTTATATGAGTTTTTTATAAATTTTGAACATTAACCCCTTATCAGATGTATCATCGGAAAAATATCTTCTTTTATTCAATGTGTTGTCTTTCTATTTTGTTGTTAGTTTCCTTTGCTATGCAAAAGCATTTTAGTTTGACGTAGTCCCATTTGTTTATTTTGTGTTTTGTTTCCCTTCCCCCAAAGAGATATATCAGAAAAAATAATTGCTAAGAGAAATGTCAGAGAGTTTGCTGCCTATGTTTTCTTCTAAGAGTTTTATGATTTTAAGCCTTACATTTATCTTAAACGCATTTTGAGTTTATTCTTCTATGTGCCATAAGAAGGTGGTCTAGTTTCATTTTTTCATGTATTTCTCCAATTTTTCTAATACATTTTATTGAATAGACTGTCTTTGCTTCCTATGTCAAATATTAATTGACCACATAAGCATGGGTTTTTTTCTGAATTCTCTATTCTGTTCCACTGATCTATCTGTCTGTTTTTATGCCAGTGCCACGCTGTTTTGATTACTAAAGAGTTACAGTAAAGTTTGATATCAGGTAGTATACTTTCAGCTTTGTTCTTATTTTTCAAGATTGCTGTGGCTATCCAAGGTCTTTTGTGGTTCCATATAAGTTTTTTAAGTATTTGTTTTAATTCTGTGAAATACACCATTGGTATTTCACAGAATTACTTGATAGGAATTGCTTGAATCTATAGATTACTTTGGGTAGTATGGACATTTAAAAGGTGTTAATTCTTTTTACCCATGAGCACAGTATCTGCTTCCACTTATATGTATCTTCTTCAAATTTTTCTCCAGTGTCCTATAATTTTCTGAGGATAAGAATTTTATCTCCATGGGTAAATTTATTTCTAGGTATTTTTGATGCAATTGTAAATGGGATATTTTGTTAGTTTCCCTTTCTGATAGCTCATTATTGGTGTATAAAAATGCAACCAATTGCTGAACATGAATTTTGTATTCTGCTACTTTACCAAATACATTTATCAGTTCTAGTAGTTTTTTGGTGGAATCTTTAGGGTTCTGTATACACAGTATCATGTCATCTGCAAATAATGACAGTTTCACTTCTTCCTTTCCAATTTGGATGTCTTATTTTTCTTCTTCTTATCCAATTGCTCTGGCTAGGACTTCCAGTACTATGTTGAATAAGAGCGGTGAAAGCAGACATCCCTGTCTTGTTCCTGTTCCTAAAGGAACGCTTTTTATTTTTTCCCCATTGAGTATGATGTTGGCTGTGAGTTTGTCATATGTGGCCTTTATTATGTTGACATATGTTCCCTCTGTTCCCACTTTGCTGAGAGTTTTTGTCATAAATCAATGCTAGATTTTGTCAAATGTTTTTTTACCTCTGTAGACACTATCATATCATTTTTATCCTTCATTTTGTTTATGTGTTATATCACATTAATTGGTTTGTGGATATTGTACCAAACTTACATCCCAGAAATAAATCCCACTTGATCATTCCATCTTTTTTTTTTTAAGATTTTATTTATTTATTTTTAGGGGTGGGGGGAGTAAGAGAGGGAGAGAAACATCAGTGTGTGGTTGCTTCTCACGTGGCTCCCAATGGGGACCTGGCCCGCAACCCAGACATGTGCCCTGATTGGGAATCGAACCAGTGACCCGCTGGTTCACAGCCAGTGCTCAATCCACTGAGCTACCCCAGCCAGGGCCATGGTATATATTTATTAAATTTATTGCTGGATTTGGTTTGCTAATATTTTGTTGAGGAGTTTAGCATCTATGTTCATCAGGGATATTGGCCTATAATTTTATTTTTCTTTGTAGTGTTTTATCTGGTTTTGGAATTAGGATAATGGCAGCCTCATTAAATAAGCTTGGGAGTCTTCCATCCTCTTGAACTTTTTGGAATAGTTTGAGGAGAATAGGTGTAGGTACTTCTCTGAATGTTTTGTAATGTTCATCCGTGAAGCCATTTGGTCCAGGACTACTGTTCATTGGAAGGTTTTTTTATTACTGTTTCCATTTTATTAGTTGTAATTGATCTGTTCAGCTTTTCTGTTTCTTCTTGATTTAGTTTTGGAAGACTGTATATTTCTAGGAATTTATCCATTTCTTCCAGATTGTTCAAATTGTTGGCATAGAGTTGTTCAAAATATTTTCTTAACAATCCTTTGTATTTCCTTGGTGCTTGTTGTTACTTTTCCTCTTTTATTTCTGATTTTATTTATTTGAATCCTTGCTCTTTTTCTCTTGATGTGTCTGGTTAAAAATTTATTAATCTTGTTTTGAAAGAACCAATTCTTGGTTTCATGGCTCTTTTGTATTTTTTAGACTATTTTGTTTATTTCACTCTGATCTTCATTATTTCCTTTCTTCTATTCATTTTGGGCTTTGTTGTTATTTTTCTGGTTCCTTTAAGTGTAAGGTTAGGTTGTTTATTTGAGATTTTTCTTGTTTTTTTGAGGTAGGCCTATATTGCTATGAATTCTTTTAGGACTGCTTTCGCTGTGTCCCATGGATTTTTGGTTATTGTGTTCCCATTTTCATTGATCTCAAGGTATATTTTGATCTGTTCCTTGATGTCATTGTTAACCCATTCATTGTTTAGCTTCTGTGGGTTTGTTTTGTTTTTCAGGTTTTTTTTCTTGTAATTGACTTCTAGTTTTATAACATTTTGGATAGAGAAGATGCTTGGTATGATTTCAATCTTCTTAAATTTGAGACTTGTGTTGTGTCCTAACATGTGGTCTATCCTAGAAAGTGTTTCATGTGCCCTTGAAAAAAATGTATATTCTGCTGCTTTGGGGTGAAAGGGCTCCAAAGATATGAATTAAATCTACCTGATATAGTATGACATTTAAGGCTGCTATTTCCTTGTTGAGTTTCTGTCTGGAAGATCTATCCATTGATGTCAATGGGGTGATAAAATCCCATATTATGACTGTATTCCTGTCAGTCTCTCCCTTTATGTTCATCAAGATTTGCTTTATATTTTTAGCTGCTCCTGTGTTGGGTGCATAAATGTTTACAAGGGTTATATCTTCTCGTTGAATTGATCCCTTTATCATTTTATAGTGACCCTCTTTGTCTCTTGTCATAGCCTTTGCTTTAAAGTCCATATTGTCTGATACAAGTATTGTTACCCCAGCTTATTTTTTCATTTCCATTTTCATAAAATATCTTTTTCTACCTCTTTACTTCTTTTTTCTTACCTCTTTACTTTTAGTTTGTGTGTGTACTTCACTCTGAGGGGGCTCT